>VXBB01000328.1:560437-626545 GCA_013399915.1 Illadopsis cleaveri | reverse complement strand
CACGGCCCCGCTGCGGCTGCGAAATAGGTCAGGGGCAGCCCCGAGCCCGCCCGGCCCGGAGCGGGACCCGCCGGCAGCGGGACGGGCAGCGCCGGCCCCCGCGGGGCAGCTCCCGGCCCCGGCATCCATCCCTCCGCCCGCCCGCTGCCCGGGAGTTGTCCTCCGTGTGGCCCAAAACTGCTTCAATCCCTGCAATCTACGGACTGGACGAAAGTTTTAGTGGGTGAACATCCCCAGTGCCGAGGTCAAGCCAGCGCAGGAGAGGAGCGGTGATGGTGAGGAAGGAGAGGGTCCCAGCCGTCCTACGTCTCCCCACTCCCACCGCAGAAAGCAGGATCTTGCCTCCAGTTCCCCAATTTATCAAAACCTTCCTGTCCTTTATGCAATCTATCAGGCCAAATACACCCTGATTGGCAATATGGGTCCTTCTCAACTGCAGGTGCTATTTAGCCTAAAGCACTGAACTAAATTACATTTGTCATTTTTTCCAATTGATACAAGTGCGCAGAGCGTTACATAAGTCTTTTTTCTCCCCTCATTTTATTAAAAGAATTTTTCAATTAAGATTCTCAACAAGTTTTTGGTTGTATTCTGCACCAGTGAGGCCCTAGGGGTTAATCATATTAAAGACAAGAAACATTTGCCTTCTTCATTACTCATCCATTCACAAAATGTTCTTGTGCAAAAGGAAGGGATAACTAGAAGTATCAAGAGATTTCTCTTGGAAGATGCCATTTCATCTCTTTTGTAAATAAAATTACCTCACTCTTGTATGTTTCTCCTCAAGCCATGTCCTCAGCCCAAGTTTCATACATCTTTTTTAAATCCTATCAGCAATGATGATTGAACAGATGCTATTGTACCTTCCGCAGGAGGGTTTCAAAAGCTCATTGAGAATCTTAACTACCTACTCATCACCCTAATTCTTCAGATAAGAAAACTTAACACGCCTGAAATTTACAGGACTTTATCCAAGGCACATGGGGATTGAGAGTCCTGCTATTTAAAAACCATTTGGAAGCCTACCCATAAACAGAAGAAATACAGATAAAGCCATGAAGTCAAACCTCACACAGAATTCAGGCAAAATTCCTTCATTTTTCCTAGAAAATCCTGTTAAACTATCAATTTTAAACATCCAGATCCTCGACTACTCTCCCCATGTCCAGTCTTACACTGTTGATGCACAACATGCAAAACTGCAAGACACAGGCTTAAACCAGAGAAAAAGGAACTATATAAAAATAGTAGAATTTAGCTCAGAAATGAGGGCTAGAGCTAGTTTCCACTGAGTAAATCCCTCAGTAATCATAAAAAGTCCAGATATAAGAGCAAGTCCTGAAACTTCAAAGTGCCTGTATATTTTTATTAACACAAAGTTTTTCAATAACAAAATATTAGGCTTTCACCTTAAAAATATACATCTCACTCCAGTCAACCTGGGAGCTAAGCACCTAAACTGAACCAAATCAGCCTCTTATATTTATAATATATATAATCATATTTATTTTTATTAATGCATATGTTAAGTATATCTATTTATCTTTGAGTGATCAAACATCCCACCCTGAAGCTGATCCTGCTTTGAGGGTTCTTTCAACCAGATCATCTCCAGGACTCCCTTCCAAATAAACTTATTTTATCATCCTAATTAAGTAGAGACTCATTTAGAGAGATCTGTATTTAGACCATAGGTTTTCTTGGAAAAGGTTCACTAAGGATATTAATATAAGAAAAGCAATATAATATTGCAGTCACTTGGAGGTGGTACTGGTTCCCAAGGGACCTGGAGATCGAGGTGCCTCAGCAGAGAAGTCCCAAGGGTACCTGCTGCCCAGCCACTGCCAGAACTCAGTAACAAAACCAAATCAGCAGCTAAAATTAACCTACTACAGCAACTCACAGGAATCCAAGTTCTTGCAAGGCTCCAGAGGATGCTCTGGGAGACCTCCTACGTAAGGACCTTCCCAGAGCTGGAATCAGGGATGTTCTGGCAGCTGAAGCAGTGAGAGACTCCCACCGGAGCACTGTTTTCTAAAGCATGTGACTCGTAGGGCAGGGGCTGGAGCACCCACCCCAGCGTTCCCCCCGGGATGTGCTTTCCGGGTGGAGAAGCTGCGGGAGCCACCAGCATCTCCAGCGGCGCTCCGGGCTGTTGCCCTCTGCTGGCACACATCCCACTCCCGTGCTCCTGCTTGCGCAGGCCAGCACAACCCGGCTTTAAAACATTGTTCTCCTGCAGTCTTTTGTATCAATCAGAATTCCTATAAATAGTGGGTTTATTCCAACAATTTCATAGTAACATTTCCACCTTTAGGGCAACGACCCCTGACCATCTTCACCCCCAGCTGTGATTTCTGGGGCATTGGGGCATCAGCCACTGCACTGCTCACCCTACACAGCAGTTACCCACCAGATGAAAATGTTCTTCCTGCTGCTCTCCCGGCTCTTTCCTGGAGCATAAGCCACGGATGTCACCCGCAGTCACCTATGTCAGAGGCACACACTTCCTGCCCTGCAGTCATATTACATATTTATCAGAAATTTGCAGGAAGATTTTCAGATAGATTTTTTTGTTTAGAATTTAGTGCCCAAAATGAAGAAAAAAAAAATCAGGAAGAAAGCTGTAAAAACAACTCTTGTGGGCACTGGAACAAAGGTAAAGGCCAGTATTCAGTTGCCTAAATGCCACCAAGTCTCTCTAAGGAGGCAGAGTCTGCACCTACTGAGTGTTCAATTCTTGCTACAGGCTCAGAAAAAGACTGAACTTGAGAAAAAGTTTAGGTTATGGACCAAAACATGGGATTTTTTTTACCAAAATGTTTCCAATAAGATATAATTTTAATGTGATTCATCATCTTAAAAATGCAACCCTTGATGCTTCCTTATTACCTTCCGTAATAAGGGAAAACTATCCATATGCTTCATAAAGATGTATGGCTTAGTTAATATTTGTATGCTATAGCTTAGAGAGAACAGCACAAACACAGCTATTCCCATTCAGAATCTCAACACCATAACCCAAGTCTCTTGTTACTGTTATTCCCTGTACACTCATTGTCTTGCTCTCTTCTTGGAATTTTTTAAACATTTCATTTCTTGCTCTTTGCAAAAGCCAAGAAACACAGTCCACCACCCTCATATTGTAACATAATGTGCTGCAACAATAACACAAATGAGTGAATCCCACACATGCCATATACAAAAATTTAGACAGGATTGTTTCTGCAGGTATTATTTTACCAGAACAGAAAAACCTGTCTGAGGCAGCATATCTTCCTCACAGGTAACCTTCATTAGGCTGACCTTCATTATCTTGCCTGGTATTTTCTGAGCAAACCTCTTTTTCTGTTCAATATTCCATAGCTTATTCAGAGTGGGAACTGTATGTCAGGGGCTTGGCTCAGGTTTCCGTTCTTACTCGACTTTTGTGGTGTGCTTTTCAGGGCTCAGCTTTCCCATCCTTTCATTCACACAGAAGTGCACCCTGTGAAAGAAAAAAACCCACACTTTAAAAAGGCATTAGAGAGTGTGTGGCATCAGCTCGTTGCAACACTTTTGGCACAGAGCAGCTCCAGCGATAAAACAAGCGCAGCTCTTCCTTTCCAAGGTGATGTTTCTCAACTCCCTCTCATCTGACTCCCCAATATATCAAAAACAAGAGCTCCCCGTTGCCACCACCTACACACAAAGGCATCGTAACATTTCCAAAACACACACGTGGGGCTGATTCATCGCCAAGCTCACGCCTCAAAGATTTGAAAGTTAAATTGATACCACACAGAGGAAGTTGAGATTTTAACTGGTGATGGGTGAGTAAAAGAAAATTCCCATAACATCTAAATGATGTCATTTGAGAAAAAAATAATGTGCCTGCATTTAAGACTGCAGAAAGTAATGGACGGATGGGCCTAGAGGGAAAAGGCACACTGGCTGCAAGGGCTGGAGCTCCTTGTGCTCCTGGGGATTTCTCTTTTTCAGGAGGACACACCTCCATGAAAGCAACAGTAGAAAGCTGGCACTACTCTTGCAGAATGCAGTTGCTGACCACCCTATGCAAGAGGCATTAGCAGTGACAACTCCAAACATCCTGCAGTCCAGTGGTGATCTCAGGGTCCTGAACTTGCAATCAGGACTCAAAGGAGCCCTTTCCAATAAATGGAGCATCATTATTACAGCAATGGTGGAAAGAAAACAAACAAGTCCAAATGAAATCTCACAGTGAAGGATTTTGGCCGAATTTGTTACCCAGTAAACTTAAAAGATTACTAAAACCTGAAGAGGTACTAAATAAGCACAAGGAGAGAATTGGGAATTTAGCATCAGGAATCTTTCACAACACTGCAACCCAACCCAGGAAGAACCAGTGAGCCCGAAACCAGAGGACATCCTTTATGAGGAGGGGGGGATCAGGAAGATGAAACTGGAGTAAACTATTTCAAAACACAGCTGATAGTGCCGTGCTTGTATACAATAACAAGGTAAGCACAGCCTCCCCCCAGGGCCATGCCCTGCCCATGCTGCAATTTGTTCATCGGGGTGTGTGGCTGGAGAGGAGAGGGAGGCTTCCCACTGGAGCTGGGTTAGTGTGCAGTAAAGAAAACAAAGTATTGATCCACAGAGAAAAAGTAAAAAGCACATGAACTTCCTGTCCCAAACTAGTTGTGCTTTTTACCTAGCACTGCTTTAATCCAAGCCTGTGCTGCAAACAGGTTCAATATTCCTGAACTTCCTTCTTCCCGGTCAGTGCCTGCAGTGACTACACTCACGCTTCCTTCCGCCCAGGGTTCTGTGGAAAGCAAATTTTCTTACAAAAGAGATAAAGTCCATTGTAAAGCTACAGAAATCAACAAAAAATTACAGAAATGACAGAAGAGACTGAGATGGTACTCATCTTTTGAACTGACTAAATTACAGACTGACAGCGTGTTTTTGGATGTGTGGCTTTGCATATCTTTAAATCCAAAGGGCATTCCCAGGAGAACAGGGCTTCTGTGAGACAAACCAGTTGGCAACTCCATGGTACAAAGTAGCATTTGAACAAATTATGTACTTTCAGATTCGTCAGCTCATTTTGCTTCTAAGGAATTTTTCTGCAATGTTAATCAGTGATTGGTACTTTGATGGTGGTGAGAAAATGTGTATCTTGATATATTTCCAGCCAGAAATGTAATTCCCTTCTAAATTGGCATAGATTCCTCACTGCATTACTCATGAAAAGAGGTATTTATAGTAGTTTGATGAATATAATATGCACCAAAATTGAACACAGCTCAACATAGCCCTTTTTTTTTTTTTTAAAGAAGAGCTTTTCTTTCAAATCTGTGCATTTTCCATCTGCGAAAGCATTTGGGAATGAAACCATCAGCATCATGCTAAGAGGGTTAATATCCAGATGCCTCAGACAGATGGCATTATTAGTCTGCCTGGGCTTGACATCTAGTTTTCCAAGTTAAGGAGCTTTGGTTCCTTGGATGGCTGACAATCTGAGAATAGCCGGTGCTCTAAGCCTGACGTTTACTGTAACAGCAACAGGCAACGTTGCAGCTTTGCCTAAAAGATTTTCAGCAAAAAAAAGTTACACCAAGATTAACCACACTCAGAATGCACTTCAAAAAATGCCCTTGGAGCTTTAGGTTAGGACTCCTACTGGCAAAGGCTGAACCACAGAGAGAGAACAGTACTTGAATTTTGGTTTTTAAGCTGGCTGGTTTTTTTCTTTTGCTACAGCCTAGACCTGAACTGTACCATCTTTTAAAATATTCAGTCTATCCAGCACATAGAACTACAGGAAACAGAAAAATCTGAAGAATGTATCTCTTCTGCAGTGAACTACAGCTTTACAGCTGTCAGTCTTTCAGGGTTCCCACTACCCATTTTCCCAGAGAGATGTTTTTAAGGGGAATATAGAGTTTATAGGATTAAAACACTCTGAGAGCCATATGAACAAGAGGTTCATAATAATCAAAACAGTCAGTTCAAAAGTGACTATCTCCACCCATTTATATACAACAGAAATCAGTAAGAGTTCTGGGAGCAGAGAAGGTAAAAAGACTAGGATTTGTCAAAGTGAACAGCAATAAGAAAAGCACCCAACTCCATCAGCCCCTTTCTTTACAAGTCCTAGTATACAGGTAAATCATACAAAATTCCCAGGAAAACATATATAGCAGGAAGACTTTCATCTTGTAATGAGAAATACACATCTGACACTCATCAACAGTAATGCTTACATTACAGCACAAGTAAATACTCATTAAAGGTAAGAGGAAGTAGAGGTAGCATCTGTGCGTGCACATAAATGCACATACCAGAAATAACAGAGCAGTAATGCTTCAACAGGAGACCTAAAAAATGTCCATCAACAAAAGCAAATAGTGCTTGTTCAGGCTGGCTCAGAACTCCTTGTGGTGTGTTTGCATTGTGAAATACATTTTCAAGTGAAGCAGGGATACCACTGGTTTATTCATTAAGAAATACAAAAATAACAAGCAGAAAACTCATCTTTAAGGAACACATACACGAGATCACAGAACCAGTTATGCAAAACATGTTAAATGACCCATTGTTTTGTAAACTATGCCTCTGGCTAGTGTGGAAGACTGAAAATTGGGTGTTACACTTTTAATCACCTAATATTAATCCAAGCTATTACCCATAGACAGTTTGAAAAACCACTGAAAATGCCTTCTTCCAAACAGCTCAGAAAGTAAAAGGTCTGTAACAATGTAAACCACACAAATGTGGTATAAACTGTTGATTACATGATAAAGTAGTCCATAGTAGCTACAACAGGTCAAACAATCCTAATCTAAAGGTTTGGATAAGCTGCCTTCTATCAGAAACCCAACCCTCTGACAGACTGTAGGAGCAAAACCCCATTCTCAAAACACAGCACATTTTGTTCACTGTGTGCACAGCAAAGGGGCATCCTTCAGGCTATTTTTTGGGGACTAATAAACAATATGATTTAAGCCAAACTTTTTCATTTTAAAATAAACATTCTGAGGTATGCAGAGAAAGGAAGCTGCTCTCTTTTCACACTTGAACAGAAGGCTGATGTCCTCAGCAACACTCTGGCTCAGACCCTTTTCAGCAGCAGCAATGCCAGGTTGGGATGGCATCAGCTGACAGGGCAAGGTAATAAACCAATTTTCTGACCTACACCTTCCATAGACCTTCCAATGCTAAATGAAAGCAAAATTTACTTTACAGGGATCTCTGTTGCGGGTGGGGGGAGGAGGACACCATAAAGCATTTGAGAACTTTACATTTTTAGCCATTTTAAGTATTTCTGTTTCACAGATTGTTAAGACCGTATGTGCAAAATATCTGGTAGAGCTCAGGCACACCTCCTGTCAGTGCCCAGCTGTGCACACCCCCACCTCCCCACAGGGCTGAGCTTCTGGGAGCAGGATGGGACTGCCAGAGCCACTACTGAAGCCTGGACTGCAGCTGTTGAAACATTCAACACAAAGCCAAAAGCTTGCCCAGTTCTGGAGGGTAAGGACTGTCCACCCAAGTTATACTACAGAAGCCTGCAGGGCAAGATACAGCTTTTATTTTGCAAGTGTGTCACACCATCAGTGACCCACAGAGATTTATTGCCATCAAAGTGTCTGAGCTGTTGCCACTGTTCTAAACCACCTTTTCAGCACCTGATATTAAAACAAATACATGGGAGCTACTTCCACAGACTTGTGCAAGTATCATTGCACTACATTTACAAGCGTTTAGCATGTTTCTCTTTAATGCAGTAGTAGTCAGTATTATAAAAGTGTAAGGCTAGGTTTATTAGCCAAGTAAAATTTACAAGTCAAGAACAAATTATATTTTAGAGTAGACATGAACACCTATTGCTATTAAAATAACTGTATGTACATCACAACACACAGAGTTCAGTGACACCGTAGTCTGAAAAGTTTGGTTTTGGGAATTCCATTTTGGTCATGCAGATTACAAAAATAAAAGAACATCTGTGTTTTAAGAAAACTACCACAATTTTACTTTATTAAATGCTGAAAGAAAACTAATTGCTCTTCTTTTCTATTTCTCACAGGTGACATCAACACAATTGAGCATTTGGTCCTGAACAGAAAGCCATAACTTATGGAGATAATTTCAGACATAGGAACTTCAGAACTCAACTACAAACCAAGGAACAAGCTAAGTAAAGTTACTTTATTTCTACCTTCGTGACCTTCCTAAAGCAACTGTGAAGTCACAAACTTATTTACATGCCAGCTGTACACCTTATTTCAGCTCAGTTCTTCCTATGCACCTCCATGCAGACAAACCCACCCAGGGCTCAGAAAATCATGAAATACCTTTAAACACCTAAGCAAGACTTTATCAACAAATCTCTAATTACTAGGAACTGTACTAGAAACAGGTTTATATTCCAAGAGTCTAGAAGTCACAGTGTCTTTAATGCCACCCAATAGAGATCTGCACTTTTCTATATTCCATGGTACACCCCGGCATTGCTGCCCCTTCCCCGACCTGTGCTTACAGGATCCTCTCCAATGTCACCTGCAGGGTCACAAGTTCTCACTCCCAAGAGACCAGGGGTCAGAGGGGAGCAGGTGCTACCTCCTCAAGCCACCAGAGAACATGGTTAAACAGGTGACAATCTTTTGAGGGCCACACTAGGCAGTCTACTCCCTAATCCACATGCAATTTTTGGGATCAGCTCTTTGTTCTAGCAGACATTAGTCCTACCAGGATTATTGCACACAAGTAACACATTTCAGCATAGCAGTTCCCAAATTGTCAGATTTCACATACAAAGTCACTTTTTGAAAAACTTACTCGTTCTAGTGTCAACATATTCTGTCACAGCACATAACATGAAAATACCATAAAGCTACAGCTGGTGCACAAACCTTTAGCTTCCTAAATCAAATGACAAGACACAGCACAAAAGTGAATTTAACCATTTCTCTGCAAGCCAGGCTATTCCTTAATAAGGTTAAGGCAACTCACTACTGCAAGGGACTAAATCATACCCCCAACCTAATGCACTACCTAGAACTCTGCTGCTCATTTCAGTTAAAAAACAAGAAAACTGTGCTTCAAATGAAGTTCAAGGATGACTGTCCAACATGGTTGTAAAGTACAAAGGTACAGAAAAAGACTTCAAGCCCAGTGAGCTGAAATAAAACCACCTGAAGCTGTGCAAAGACAAGAGCTGGCACCTGCACTGTTTTACAAACTCAAACTCTGAACCTAGACTTACAACAATGTCTAAGAGATGCTGGTGTACAACAGTGACTAACAGGCTTTTGAGATAGAAAAATTACAATATAATTGCGAACAGCAAGTTATTTGGAACCTATTTATAAAAGCTCAGCTAAGCCAAATAGAACCAGTCTCTCTATAAGAGCCATAAATGACCACAATCAGGAGGAAACTCAGCTCTCAGTTTGAATCCTGATGATACCAAGAGGTTGTCCTGTTTGTTTAAGCTCACAAAGGCAATTAAGGTGATGCAGTTTCAATTCTAATAGGAACAAAGCTCATTTCAATTTAAATCATCAAGTTAGATTGGTAACAAACAGTAACAACACCTAGAAATTTCATGCAAAATCCTTCAGCCCAGAAGCACCAAGCCCTACACATTTAACTGTTCACTGGAATCAGTGGGAATTATATGCCTGATATCTTACGTATCTGGAGGAAAGCAAAAAGCAGCTTTTATGATGCAGTCCCATGAAACATCAGCATCCTAAGAGCTTAGAAACCTGAAGTCAAAGAAAGTCATACTTTTTAAATGCATGCCCCACATCATATATACTCTCACTCAAGCATATAAGGAATTCAAATCTTTTATTTGATATCCATAAACCCATAAACGTTGCTATTCTATATTTCTATGCAGGAAGGCAGTTTTCCCCTAAAACATTATTTTTTTAATAAACAACAAACTTTAATTCTATTGCATGAAAGGGCTACAAATATACATTTTTTAATCAAGCAGACTACATAGATATTTTTGCTTTACAACTGGCACCTATGTTACTGGTACACTTGCTGGCTGGCTCACTCCTCAGAGCTCTTTGCCCAGTTTAATCACCACTTTCTGAAATATGGGCAACTGCAATTATTATTTTTTTAATGATGTCCTGAGGCAGGTATTGCAAATCCATTCCTTTTTCCCCCCCCACCTGATCAGTAGTCAGGGATCCCATCTTTATTCACATGCAGCTGTCACTGCATTCTACACCAGTCATCTAGTGGCATAAAGTAACTTTCCCAAGTCTGGTACAATTGTTAGCAAGCCAGTTTTACTGCTGCTTTAAGGAAACCCACAGCACGGGGCTGCCATCCCAACAGCAGATGGAGCTGAGAGAGTTCCCAGGGAACTTTAAGGAAGGACAATAGTTCCGAGTGAAATCTGTTAACCCGCGGCTAGGAAAACAAGTATGCCTTTAATAAAGGGATAAATGTCGACCCTTTCCTGGAAGGAATCACACACAGACAAACCAAGGACTTGAAAACTAAGCAATAAGAAATTCTGAACATTTTATATGAATGAAGCACATGCTTAACACAAACTATTTCTTCAAAACTACACAGTACATACGTTGATGGAAAAGTCCTACAGAAAAAAATTGACCAACCATGTCAGCACGTCAAACTGCCTAGTACAAGATGGTGGATGCACACAAACTGCCAAAGTGAGAACGAGTATTTAAAAAACAGACCACATCCACGGATTACTACTTCAAAAATTTCTCTGTCGAGTGTTTGAAAGCCACTAGCAAAAAAGTCAGTTTGGACCTTTACTGACAAAAAAATATTTACTACTGTAAGTACACAGAGATTTTAAAGCAGAAGAACACTTGCTTCAAACCTAGAAAAGCCTTAAAACCGTACGGAATTGATCCTAGGAAAAAAAATAGACGTGTAAAGGTCAATGAACACAATGATTTATTTAAAAAATAAAAAACGTAAAAACCATTTTTCCTCCTTTACAGAAATGTTAAAAGTCAGTCATGAGATCCGAGTAGCTTTTGTAGAAAAAAACGTAGTATCCAGGCATCGAGTCCTTACAACAAAGGAGCTTCCCTCCAACCCTCCCCAGTTTTTACTCCAGATCAGCAAGACACTTCCCACCCCGCACCCCCCAAAAAACAAATTAAAACAAGACATTTTTTCGTTGCTAGTATAAAAACGACCAAGGTCCAAGTAATAATAAAAAAATAGAGTCCATCAATGACTGTAACACAAAATATGTGTATGTGGGGCCCAGTCCATCTTCAGAGAGAAAGAAGTGGCACAGGCAGCAGAGGCGACCCTCAGGGGGCATTTAGGAGCCGCTCCCACAGCAGGGAGGCATTTAAAAGGAGCTGCCCTTCGGCGAATGAGGGGAGAAACCATTTAGAAGCTGCCCTGTATCGAAGGGAGGGCTCTCCACAGCCCCCCCTCAATGGGTATGGGCGCTCCAGCTCAGAAAGAGCCGCCCCCGTAGCCTCCCCCACCATAGCCTCCTCTGTACGGTCCACTGTTACTGCGGCCCCCCCAGTTGCCGCCCCCTCCTCCACCTCCTCCGCCGCTCTTCATGGGGCCGTAGGAGGACTGATGCTGGCTGTAGCTGCCGAACCCGCCGTACCCGTTGCCGTAGTCGCCGCCTCCCCCTCCGCCGCCTCCGTAGGAACCGCTGCCATAGGAGCCGTACCCGCCGCCTCCTCCCCCGCCGTAGCCGCCGTAGCTGTTGTAGCCGCCTCCTCCTTTAGAAAGCCCGTTGTGATCCCGGTTGCCGGAGCCGCCGCCGCCCCGACCCCTTCCTCCTCCTCTGCCTCCCCGGGAAGGCCTGGAAGAGCCGCCGCCTCCCCCGCCCGCCTGGATGTCCTCCTTGGGCACGGCCTTCTTGACCTCCACTCGGTGGCCCTGGATCGGGTGGAACTTGACCACGGCCGCCTTATCGGCGGCGTCGTGGTTCTGAAAGTAGACGAAACCGAAGCCGCGCTTTTTCCCGCTCTGTTTGTCGGCGATGATCTCGGCCTTCTCCACGGGGCCGAACTGGCTGAAGTGCTGCACGAGGTCCCCTTCGCCCACGTCCCCTTTGAGGCCGCCCACGAAGAGCTTCTTCACCTTCGCGTGAGCGCCGGGCTTGGCCGAGTCCTCCCGGGACACGGCCCGCTTCAGCTCCACCGCGTTCCCGTCCACCGCGTGGGGCGACGCGGCCATGGCGGCGTCCGCCTCCTCCACCGCCGAGTATGTGACGAAGCCGAAGCATCGGGAGCGCTTGGTCTGCGGGTTGAGCACGACCACGCAGTCGGTGAGGGTGCCATAGGCCGCGAAGTGCTCCCGCAGCCCGGCCTCCGTGGTCTGCACGTTCAGCCCGCCGATGAACAGCTTGCACAGCTGCGAGTTCTCCATGCTACCGCCGGTGCCGCGCCTGGGCCTGGCGCCGAGACTCCTCCTCCTGTTCGGGGGCACCTCCAGAGGTTTTTTCCCCCCCTGCTCCGTCTTGCCGCTTCTNCCGGGCCCCCGGGGTCTGCCCGTCCGCCCCGCCGATGAACAGCTTGCACAGCTGCGAGTTCTCCATGCTACCGCCGGTGCCGCGCCTGGGCCTGGCGCCGAGACTCCTCCTCCTGTTCGGGGGCACCTCCAGAGGTTTTTTCCCCCCCTGCTCCGTCTTGCCGCTTCTTCCCCCTGCGAGCAACGCGACTTCACGGCTGCGGCGGCCGCCGGCGGTGGCTCCCTCGGCGCGGCCCGGGGCCTCCGCTCCGCCTCACCTGACCGGCAGCACAGTCGNGCGGGAGCGTTTGAAACGTGGGGACCGTTGGGCGCCCCCCGCGCGCGCCCCCAATGGCGGAGCCGCGCTCCCGCCTGAGGGGCTCGGGACCTCCCCTCAGAGCGCGTCAGGACCCCCAGCGGGCTTCTGGCCCAACCTCCCCGCTCCAGCTCTGAGGACATGGCACACGATCGCGTCCCGACGGTTCTGGGATATCCCCAGTGGGGGAGACTCCATATCCAGTCTGTCCCAGAACCTGTCACCACACTGTAAAGACGTTTTTCCTCACGTTCGGGTGTAATTTGCTGTGCATCTGTTTCTGCCGTTGCCTCGTGGTTGGCACCGTGAAGCGGAGCCTGGCCAGCCTCTTGGCACCGCCCCTTTGGATACGGACACTGCCGGCGCTCGGAGCGGCGGCACCCGCTGGGCACGGCCCCGGCCGGGCTTCACCTCCGCCCGCTGTGTTCGCTCCTCGCTCCTTGCCTTCCCCAGTCCGCTCACGACTCCCCTCTTCGCGAGTTTAACCCTCCAGTCTGCCCTGTTCTGTCTGCTCCCTGTCAGCAATGGTTCTTCCCTCATTTGTGTTCCCCTTCCCCTTGGTAACCCGCTCCCAAGTGCCCGATCTGAGCTCACAGGACACTGAGCGGCTGGAGCGGGTCCCGAGAAGGGCAGGAGAGCTGGGGCAGGGTCTGGAGCACAAGTCTGAGGAGGAGCAGCTGAGGGAGCGGGGGGCAGCTCAGCCTGGAGAAAAGGAGGCTCAGGGGGGACCTTGTGGCTCTGCACAACTCCCTGACAGGAGGGCGCAGCTGGAGGGGGTCGGGCTCTGCTCCCAGTGCAGAAGGGACAGGATAACCGGAACAGCCTCAAGTTGTGCCGGAGAAGGTTTACATTAGATATCAGGGAAGAATTCTTCACGAAAAACACTGTCTAACCCTGGCACAAAGGGCCCAGGGCAGTGGTAGAGTCACATCTCTGAAGGAATTTAAAAGGCAGCTCAGATGTAGCACTCGGGGTCACGGTTCAGTGATGGCTTTGGCAGTGCTGAAGGAAGGATTGGATTCGATTATCTTGAAGGGCTTTTCCAACTTAAACCATTCTGTGATTCTTTTTCGCTCACTATTCCTGCTACTGTTTCCTCCCCTGCTTCCCAGTCCTCTTTCCAACCCTGTCACAGCCTACTCACTCTTAAATCTCTCCTTAGCTCTGAAAAAGAGGTATTTTGTGAGAGAAATAATTAGAGCTGTTCAAGAGTGCAAGCCCTGTGGAATGATGAATAGTGAGATAATTTTGTGGTTTTTTTCTCTTTAATAGCACATTAAACATTGCCATCATAAAGACTGCAGCATTGCTTTCAACTTAAGTGAATCTTTCATTAGAAGATTTTTCTTTTTTCAGTCTTACAGCCACTGGGGTTTATGTTAAAAATTACGCAGGAGCTAAGAATGGCTGCAGTTTTGCATTAGGTGCTGTAAGGATGCAGTTCCACCGTTTCCTGAACTGATCCTGTCTTTTCCCATGTGCCAGCCTTGATGCTTCTGCAAACACACAGCGATCTACATAAGAGAACTGAGATAGCCATAGTTTTATAATGACAAAGGACTTGGTTTTCAGCTGCCTCAGCTTTCTGAAACATTTTTTACACAACCTGCTGGTACTGGCAGGAGGGAGGAAGCAGAACTGCAACATCCCCCTGATACGGATCTAGTGGAAATGTTCTCTTGAAGACACAGACACAAGAGGAACATTGACTGTGCTGGAAACTTGGTTAACCACAGCCCCAGAGGAAATCCAGAGAGGCTGAATATGCTTTTGTCTCACAGGTTATGATTATCATTAACCAGTAGCATTGATACTTTCAATACAGTAATCTGGTTTTACTCAGATTGGATTTTTTTTATGTTATAGCCAAGTCTATAGTAAGAGTAACCTATTAAATGCCTGTGTTTGACAATCACAAGGAAAGTTGTCACAGGTTTAGATCCATTTATCTCAATGCATGAACTGACACCATCATTTTATCTAGTTTAAGAAAAGAGATTAACCCATAATGCCACTGAAATATTTGTGGTTTTAAAATAGAAAACATATCCTACTGTATTAAATAAAAATATTCCAGAGGCCGTCTGCAAGCTGCACATAAATTACAGGAAAAACAAAACTATTTTTTGCCTACTAATTATTGTAAGAGCTGTTTGGCCCTTCACAAGATAAATTAATATATGTCAGAAAATAATCAATGAGAGTTTTATAGACCCATAGTAATTTAGAGCAAAAAGGATGAAAAATTAAGAGGTGCTAATTATGGCCTCAACAGATAACAAAGAAAACAAAGCTTGTTTACAGCACACTCTCTCTCCCTGAAAGCAAGACAGACAAGTAGGCCAAGGAACAGATCAAAGAAAAGTGACAGCTGGTATCGGGAGGAGGAGATGAGGGTCTTTAAGATGTGAGTAAATCAGTAGGAAAAATCAGCCACTGACTCAATTCAAGTGTAGCCTAAATTCTTCCTCTTCATTTACGCTTTTGACTGGTTGATTAATGAAAGGAAAACACCTTTAAGACACACACGCCCATGTCTTGGAGGTGGAAATGTCTCCTCTGAAAATGCACAAAGGCCAAACTGCACCTGCCTTTCCCAGCTGCTGAAGTGGCCTGGTGTCGTTCACACCTTCGCTCAAAACCCGCTCCGAGTTCAGTCCCCACCCTGGCAGGGCTGAGGGCACTGCACACATCCACGTGCCCTGGCACATCCCAGCAGGCGCTGGGATGCACGTTTCCCAGACAGCTAAAGATCCCACAGATCTTCATTCCTCCCAGGTCATCCGAGCTGCCCCGGAGACTCCAGCCAGACCTCTCCAACTCCTGTTACATTCATGCCTGCTGAGGCACCCAGTCACCCGAGCTGAGCAGCAAATCACTTGTTCCACACATTCCAAGGAAGCAGGTGCCTTTCTGTGCTCCTGGAACGTGCCTTTCCCTCAAGCTGCGTGAGCCGGCGGGAGACACAGGTGCTGCCACGGTGTGACTGCAGAACCGAAGATGAGTCTCACTGTGTGTGAGATGTAAACCACAAACACTCCAGCACCCACAGCAGCTTCCCCACTGAATTTTTAAACGGTTTTTTTTTGCTGTAGACTAGTAAATGCGTAATACCATCCTATGGATATAAAAATTCATAGGAAAGTGTCATGCAAAAGAAATACATGCTTTTCACTTTCTGACAGGGCCATTGCAGCGTGACATTTTTTCAATTCTGATAGCAACTTATAGAATAAAAAAAACCAGCAGCTGAAGTTTCTAAAGTTAGGTGCTTTTTCAGATAAAAGCTCTACCTGCATCATTACCTAAAGGAAATGTGTTTCTCAAACCAGAAGCATTGGCCAAATAATGCCAATTAGATTAAATGTCTTCATGGGACATTTTAATTAGTGTGTTAGGAAGAAGGAAAACCAAATCATTTTCATGCATACGCCTTTCTAGTTATTCAGAAGAAATCATACTGCCTAGAGTCCACAGGAGGGCATTGCTGCTTAAGAGATGGAAAACCAGACATCTGAGAGGTCCCTTTCCAACCTGATTTTCTGTGTTACCATATATTCTTAGTAAAAGCTGATGCAAAATAAATTATTAAGGAATTCTTTATATCAATTTTTGTCATTCAAGAAACATACCTTTGTCGTGCTGTTTAATGTCCAAACTGCCAAGATGTAAAAAGCATAATGAAGTTTTGGAAAAGAGCATGAAGGGCAATAGAAAAACATTGTGAAGTCAGAAGTAATTCGTAAGTTATAAATATTTATCTAAACCCTAATATAATCATGAAGTCATAACTTTTTAACTAGTTTCCACCTAATTTTAATCTAGTTACATCTGTGGCTTCCACAGTCGGCAAGCATTGATTCTTTTTTTAAAGCAATCTAAGTATATAATTTGAATTTTTAATGAGTTCAAGTATTGTTTTTAGTATAATGCAATGCTCTAGACTTAGGTTTAATCTGACCTTTCAGCAGACAGAAAGCATTTTGAGGCTACAGGATTCCTTCATGCAGACTGTTTGCTGAATTAGTTCTGCATTCACATTGAAGGCTATAATAGCTACACACACATTTCACCCAGATTTTTCTAACTGCATAGGTGGGAGCAGTTAGGAATACAAGGGATTCAACCATAATTTCCCACGTCACTCTGAGATACACACACACAGATTTTTATTTTCATCATTTCAATGAGATATTATTAGACTTTTGGAAGGCTCACTCTTACCCAAATCAACACCTCAGGCAGAGCATAACTGGGAGGCATTTTCTGTAAAAATACAGCTATACCAAGAGCATTCCCAGCCTGACACCTAGCTTTAGTTACCGATGTAAAAACTGAAAGATGTACAGCTGTCCTTGAGAGAGCTCTTGCCTTTCTGGCAAAAGTTTCTCTTTCACTCTATTCTGCTGCTTGCACTTTCATCTGCATAAACATCAAACCTGTGACCTTACTTTGGAGACTTTCATGAATTAGTACTGATCAGGAGAGCGTGGGGTTTTTTTGTTGAAGACTTAAAAATACTGAGAGGCAACTAGATAGACTTTTACAAACTCCCTAAAGTCTGAATATGACACGCCTCAGGATAAAAATCTCTACCTTGTGTAAATTCAGATGGGGAATAAAACACTACCCCTCTCTTGTATTTGCTTAATGCAAAATAAGATAACCTACAGATAAAAAGGTAACAGAATAACCCACAGGTACTATTTCTTCAGTAAGTAGTATCAAAGTTTATCTACTAAACAAAATCTTCCTGGACTTCTTTTTAAGGGGAGTTTGCTGAAGAAAGAAACACTCTTTGTGAAGGGTGAAGCGGAAAGTAAGAGAATCAAATTTGCATCCTTTTCTTTGGACTTAAGTTATCATTTTTCCTTAAACACTGCCCTTCCTTCTCTTCCCTCTGAAGTTCAATTTCTCTTTTCCTCTTTCATCTTTTCACTCTTCTTTAATAATTCATTATTTCCTTTCTTCTCTTTCCTAAAATTTTATATAAAAGCTGGCCGTAATTTGAAGTGATGGGATGAAAGCAAGGCAGCAAAATAGTCTCAAAAGTCAAGACTCATGTGAAGGATCAAAGAATGTAGCGATACCGTAACAGATGTGAGGGGAGAGAATTTTCACTGTATCTTAGTCTGAGACAGACCAGGATCCTGAGTTTTGCCAAAGACCTGGAGCCAGCAACAATCTCAGCCACACTCTGATCTTTTTCACCTGCAATTTTTCATTATGTATATTCCAATTAAATTAAAATCTACTTGCTTTTATTTTTTTCCCCTTAGCTATTCCTAGACTCCAACTCTTTCTCATTCCACAGAAACTCTGTGGGGTGGGTTTGTTATGCTTTTGCATGACTGATGTTAAGCTTTGTTTGAACGCTGCAGGAAGAGCTTATTTCAGTAACCACCTGCCTGAAATTAGGTGAAAGACATCCATGCTATTCAAGAAATTTTAAAATGAGGTAGTGTGAAGTGAGACTTTCTAGACAGAAAATAGCAATCTAGAATTCATATTTTTAATCCAGAAGAATCAAAATGCTTGGAACAGTTTATAGTTTGAAACATACTAGAAAATTGAAACAGACTGAGATTAATGGAAAAATCTTTCGAGTATTTAAGTATTTCTTAATTAACAATTAGGACTTTGAAAGATGTCATGCCATGAGGACAGCAGGGTTTGGTGCTCACAGTGTTGTTATAAAAAGACTCTAGAATGGGAAAAAATAAACCAGAGATACAAATTGTCATATTCCCCCCAAGTCTGTGAGCTATTGAAATAATTCATTTTTTGGCAGAGATGACTTTTAGTAAAAGGGAGTTGGAGAAGTTCTAGAAAGTTACAAAGAATTGAATCAGGGTTTGGAAGTGGAATCTATTATAAAATATGAATTTATGCAGTCATACTTCTATTACAATTACTCACATATCTTATCTCTTTTTCAGCCAGAAAAGTAACTTGGTTGACCCAAAAAATTAAGATGCTAATCTTCCAGCCAGGGAGTGTATTCATCTCCATCTCAGCTCTATGCCAACTAAATAAGATCCAGAAACTGGCCAACAGTTCATGGCATGACAATTTTAAAAATTAATATGTTATTATAAGCAACTCATTTATAGTTATATCAGATTTTTAAACATTTTCATTCTAGGCATGAGCTAATTGAGAATCAAAACTGAAATCAGACATCAAGGATATTGCAAAGGTGTCCTTTAGAGCTATGCAGTATAATGAAGTGAAACCTAAACTCCAGGTAGTGAATATGGGGTTTTTTTGTGAGAATTATTTCCAGTTAGGAAAAAACCTCATGGAGCAGTGCTTCAACTTACACACGTACATCCAAGGAGAAAAAGTCCCTGTGCATACTTAGCCGTTGCTAGTTTGATCACATTATGAGCTATTTACTGAGAATCCCTTACTTGGGTGTTGATCTCTCCACAGAACAGGAAAATGTGAGGGGACTGTGTTTTTCCTCCATCACAGCATATTATCTTACTTTCATGACATTAACCAGCACATCCAACACTAACATATGAGATTTCCAATTATTCTTGTTTATTTTTCTGTGCCTCTTTGAAGTACTGTAAAGAACAGCATTTATTAGGAAGCAGTAATCCAGGAGAGAGATTTGCAGGTGTTGGTCGACGAGAAGTTCAACATGAGCTGGAAACGCGTGTTTGCAGCCCAGAAATCCAACCTTGTCCTGGGCTGTCCTGGGCTGCTTCTAGAGCAGCGTGACCAGCAGGATGATGGAGGTGGTTCTCCCTCTCTGCTCCATTCTTGTGAGACCCCACCTGCAGTGCTGCATCCAACTCTGGAGCTGCCATTGTGAGAAGGATGTGGATCTGTTGGAAAGAGTCCAGATGAGGCCATCAGGGTGCTATGAGAGCTGGAGCAGCTCTGCCCTGGGGCCAGGCTGAGGGAGCTGGGAGTGCTCAGCCTGACACGGGAAGGCTCCAGGGAGACTTCATGGTCCTTCCAGCACCTAAAGGGGCTCCAAGAGAGCTGGAGAGGGACTTTGGATGAGGGCCTGGAATGACAGGACAAGAGGGAATGGCTTTGTAGTGACCGAGGGCAGGATCAGGTGGGATTTGGGAAGAAATTCTTGACTGTGGGGGTGATGAGTCATNAGAAGGATGTGGATCTGTTGGAAAGAGTCCAGATGAGGCCATCAGGGTGCTATGAGACCTGGAGCAGCTCTGCCCTGGGGCCAGGCTGAAGGAGCTGGGAGTGCTCAGCCTGACACGGGAAGGCTCCAGGGAGACTTCATGGTCCTTCCAGCACCTAAAGGGGCTCCAAGAGAGCTGGAGAGGGACTTTGGATGAGGGCCTGGAATGACAGGACAAAAGGGAATGGCTTTGTAGTGACAGAGGGCAGGATCAGGTGGGATTTGGGAAGAAATTCTTGACTGTGGAGGTGATGAGTCATCGGAAGAAATTGCCCAGAGAAGCTGTGGCTGCCACATCCCTGAAAGTGTCCAGGGCCAGGCTGGATGGATCTGGGAACAGCCTTACCTAGTGGGAGGTGTCCCTGCCCATTGGAACTGGATGATCTTTAACGTCCCTTCCAACCCAAAGCAGTCTGTGATTCCATGACCCTTCAGAGATGTTACAGGTCTCTGAACCAGCTCTTGGCCAATCTGCTGTTAAAGAATTCCTTCACATGGGAAGCTGAGAAATTGTGCGTGCACGTCTCTACTAAATCTTGCTTGATGAAGAAAAGGACTGCAACAGGCAGAAAAAAGGACTGCTGCACAGTTACACAGGAGAAACAACTAGGCAAAAGCAATAATTTAGAGTGATCAACCATCAGCAACGATTCCTGCTGGCCAAGGAATCATGTAAATGCCACAGCAAAAGGTGAATTCAAAGGAGTTAAATGTTATTTTTCCCCAAGAGTTTGTTGCCAATGCTACATAAGTTATTGCAAACTTTAAGTTTAAAAACCTGTTATGGCACTTCACCCATCACTTAGTACTGAGCAATTTAGAAATGACAAGACCATTGATAAAAAGTAAATACAATTCTGCTATCCATTAACCTTCTTTGCAAACAGACGCTCCAGCATTTGGCTGAAAAAATACACTGTGATCCCTCCTCCAGAGCCATGGGTCCCACTTAGCATACATACCTTTGACATCAGGATTAAACACACCAGGAGCAGCTACACCCACAAGCCTCTGATGCTGCATGTGATCTAATTCACAATAGCACAATTAAATCCACAAGGCAGCAGGTTGATTGATTGTAAAACCAATGGATTGCATGTTAAAGACTCCACTTTTTCCACAAATGAAGGACTGCATACAGAATTATATTAGAAACAGAGGCATGTGTAAATAAGCAACATGACCTTTGAAATTTATAAATAGAATCAGAACATGTTTTAATTTTATTGACTTGTTTGCCTCATAATAGATCATGCATTTTTATGGCTTGTTCTGATACTTATCTGTCACATTGCATGTTCAGGTCCTGATTAACTTCCTGGGGTTACCGTACAGCCAGAAGCAGAATTTCTAAAGTACTTTGGCAAAGCTTTGTTTTTATAGTAAATTTGACATAATCAAACCCAGCAAGTTCTAGAAATGCTTTAGCAAAATAGATTCACATTGCTTGATTGCAGCATTTTTGTATAAAATTCCAGGTTTCCCAGACCACATCTAGAATAAAAAGCACTGGGTTAAACTAAAGGAAGTTTTACAGGGAGGAGTTAAGGCAGTCTTCCTAGCAGTCAGTTAGGCACTTGAATGCCTAATCTAAGATTACCACAAATGGCTAAAAATCAGGACAAACACATCATGAATAGACTCAAATATATGAAAAACAGGATGTTCGTCTGACTGATCACAAAGGCTCCCTCTACCCTGCACCTATTTTATTCAAATACTATAGCACGGCAACCACCAATATTTTTATATTATTAGTTCTGAATTGCACTTCATTACAGCATCAGTATTGCTCATCCCAAAAATCCTACTGCTTTTGAACATCATTCTCTTAAAAAAACAGACTGAGATATTCAAAGTTAAGTGGACCCAGGTAAAAATGCAAGAGTTTATACAGCAACTTACCAGATTGCTGGTAAGTCCTAAGAAATGCAGTTCCTTTCCTGCCCCATAAATATTCATTCTAAATATTTAGTGAATGAGATAAATGCTTATTTTTGTAAACATGGGACTACAAAGCATATGGACTCTTACTGAAAAACCAGTAATAAAAATTAAACCCCTTTTCACTATGTGCTAGTGCAGTGTGCCATGCTTTGCTTTTCAGGAATATTGTTTTTATCTGGGGAGTATAAGCTAAAATATCAATTTATAATGAAAATCTGATTATCTTAATTGCAATAAAGCAAATGATATGCTTAATAGGATGTGCATGCTCTTTCCAAGCAGCTTATTGTATTGCTGTATCAGTTAAGAAAGCAATATGCCATCTGCAGGTGTTTATGTATGAAATCCTGCAGAGGGAAAACATTTGAACTACAGTACAGATTAAATAATTGAAAATGAAATTGCATGATAAGATATTTGACGGGGTGGAGGGAAGCAGCACAGTGGAGGAAAATCCATCCCCATGACTACTGGTCCTTCCTCCTCCCTGCCTCACTGCTGTTCGCCTTTTCTTGGATTCCAGAGCTTGTTTTATTCCTCAGCAGCCTTCCTACAGCCTGGCAGATTCAGTACTGCTGGAAATTGGGGATCTGTGGTTTGTTTCAGACAGAGAAGAAAGGAGAGTTTAAGTATTGCTTTAGGAGACATGGCTTTGCTCTGGATTCTTTTATACAGGAAGAAGATGTGTTTGCTGGCTCTGAGAGAAAAGGAAAATTGTTAAAGGCAGTGTGGATATGACTTGAATTTTTCATCAGGTAAGAAGCCAGAAAATCCATAAAACTATGACAAAAGTTACTGAATTATCTTTTAAAGCATTATTTTATTCTCTAGAACCTACATTTAAAATTGAATGTAAATTTTCCTCCACATTTTATCTGTGCAGTACTTAGGAACTTAAACAATGTTTGTAATTGAAACATTTACTGGTCACCTTGAAAGGATGGGACTGTTCATCTTTAGCATAGGTAAGAAAATACTTAGGAAAGAAAGTCTTTCTAAAAGTCATTTTATTTTAGACCTTTCTTTTGCTTGTGAACATTTCAGTAATGTTTCTGCAGATAGAGGAATGAAACAAGACTGAGGGGTCTATAATAACTTACAGTGTAAGACTCTTACCATGGTAGAGAATCTTTTCTAAAATGCATGGATTAGTAAGTAGTAATTGAAGTAATTAGTTCTTTTTGTTAAACACTTCAGTTCTTGTATCAGCTGTAGTTGTGATCCAAGGATGCTGATTCCAATAACATTTATTTATCAGATTTAAAAATGCTAGTAATATATTACATTATAGTTCAATATGCTGCAGTAAATACTAGAGTAACTTATTTTTTTAATGCTATGGATACTCCAGATGTTTACCAAAACAGGTGTAATTGTTTTATTGTCAAGGAAATGTTTAAATTGCCTCACAGAATGGTGTGTACTGAAGACTGCACTCTTTAACCCCCGGCACAAACCAAGGAGTGAAAAGAAATGAAACATTTTCCTGAGAAAAGGACAGTGTAGATGGAGAGTGTGCCTAAAACTAATGCAGCAAGTGAACTGATTAGGTCAGTACAGGGACTTTTCCCAAACAGAAAATGCCAGAGAAGCCCTATCATCCTGAATTCTTAGGAGAGGACATTCAGAATTTGCTATCAGACTGTGTTGTGCATCCATGGAGAAATAAGCAAGCTTAGCAAATAGTGCATAAAATATTACAAACTTGGCTCAGCCTCATGGCCTTTTGAGTCCCCACAGCTTCTTCTGCCCACACAAAAAAAGCAAGGAAGAGAGAGTTTGTGTCAGCCAGGTGGACACCACAGGCACTGCAGAAAAAGATCACCCTTGAGGCAAAGCAGCCACACTTTAGATCCTCACACTTCTGAAGTAGCAGTAAATCTTACTGGGGCAACAACTGCCACTATTGGTGGTAAACCTACGATTTAGTGCCTCTGTCCTGCCAGCACATGAATCCTTGGGTGTGACAAATCCAGCCAGGCAATCAGTGCTGCTCCAGGGAAAGGTGGGTGACACTGCATTCCAGGAAAGGGGTGGCCTGAAGGGGCTGCTGCCCAGCCACACCACGGGGCTCTGCAGGACGTGACTGTCAGAGCCACAGGCCCTGGCATCTCGCCTGGACTCAGGAGCAGAAGGGTTTGTGGAGGCTGATGGGCACACAGTGGAGTGCCTGGCTCTTGGTCTGGCCCTACCAAAGTAGGGACACCTGCAAGGGCCTGCTAAATCTATTAGAGCCACCAGACTTCCATAGTTTTTGCAGCAGGATTGTAGAGTTTTCCATGTCATTCCCCAATATAGCTTTAAACAAGCCAGGTATATTCTTTAAGGAGACTACAGGGCTTAATGCTAGCTCTGACCACAATTTAAATAATTTTTGGGACATCAGGGCCACATAGAGTCACATATATCTACAGCTACTCCCCACTCCAACATGAGTATGCTGATTGAAAAGGGTATTTTAATCAGAATGACAGTGGTAATAGATGCTCCAAAGGTGAGAATAGTGTTTTTTGGAGATTTTTTAGAATCCTAATTTGAAGCACCCAAAATTATGTCAAACAGAAGTATCAGGATAAAGCAGTCAAGCATATAACTCTGGCTGGAATATTCTTTGAGTGTCTGTGGGAAAACAACTACAGAATCATAATTCCAGTTTAACCCTGGATTTAGTGTTTAATTTTGTACAGGCAACCAAATATTTTTTTTAAATACTTAGTGATTAAATAATGGCAATCATGTGTGTGAAAGGCCTGATAAATCTTCTACACATAAGCAGATTATTTGTAGTAATAATAAAACATCCACCTATCCCTTCTTCTTTTTGTGTATCCTCTAACTTCCCACTGTTTCTTCATTCTCCTTTCTCCACAGGCTCTCAACGCCATTACTAGGGGTGAAGAATGATCTCCTTCCAGCTAGAGATCCAATAATTTCACAGGGCAATTGAGGTGAGTTAAAGTTGTATTTTGAAAAATATATGTGTAGAACATATATCTATTACCCATTTTTAAATTTTAAAATAACTCTTTTCATACTTAGCTTTTCCTTTCCCAGGTTGGAAACAATCTCTTTCTGGCCAGAACACTCATGAGCCTTTAAATTAAGTTTAATTTTTGCACTCAGTGATAAATTCAAACCCATTAAGATATTTTGTTGAACCTAACTCTTCCCATTAATATTAGTTTTAAAACCACAGAACTGTGATAATATCAGATTTTTTTGCTTGACTTCTGTTCAAGTTGGAGCTGAAAGAGGAATAATTGTCTGTATAACTACAATGTGAGCTTTATTTTGTTTACATTTCTCTCAGTTTAGGTTTAGGAAAAAGGACATACTATCTTCAATGCATCAGTAGACAGGAAACTCCCTTTAAGATATCATTCATAGAGGTTTTGAATGCCATTTGAGCTCAAGCACACATAATTTTGATTAATTCAGGAGGATTGAGTGTATTAACTCACATTGCTTTGTAGTTCTAAAAAAATCTAAGTCTGATGTCTAAGCTAGCAGAGTGACGGCAGGACCCAATTCTTCTTTTCTGGTAATACAAAAGCAACAGATTATCCTCATTGGAATCCATTAAACCTTCTTAAATCTTCAGCAGAGACAGATCTTAAAAATACTTTGTTCTGAAAAGCAAACTTTATCCACAACTGGTAAAAGAGGATTTATGTGAAAGTGTCCATACAAGTTTAGTCAGAGCTGCTCTCACAGCTATTTCCTGTACATCAGTTATAGATCTGTAGCACTGTCAGTGCAGAACCTCAGAAAGGTGACATCAACCTCCTTCCACAGAGATACATAAACCCACTAATAACCATGTGCTTTTCCAGTACTGCAATTAATTATGTTAGATTTGCTCAAAACTTTAAGGACACTGACTACAATGGTAGACCCACAGTACTCACTTCTTTGAAAATCTCCATGCAAAGTATATTGTAAATAATACAAGGTTTTGTCCATAGGTTGGAAGATGCTTCAGGATGGATAAAGCTGTTCAGCTTCCCAGTGAGATCCTGAATCAAACTATCTCTAACATTAGCCTTTCTCAGTTCTTGAACTTCGATGCGTGCCAGCTTTCCTCCCTTGCAGAATTCTTGCTTATTACAGCTTACACATTGGTTACACTAGTAGGGCTAGTTGGAAATCTTTGCTTAATTATTATAATAAAGAGACGGAAAGAAACTCAAAATGTCACCAACATTCTGATTGCCAACCTCTCGTTATCAGATGTCTTGATCTGTATCATGTGCATTCCTGTCACAGTTGCATATACCTTAATGGACCACTGGATATTTGGGGAAGCAATGTGTAAAATAGGCTCTTTCATACAAAGCCTATCTGTCAGTGTCTCCATTTTCTCACTTGTACTCATTGCTATTGAGAGATACCAGCTAATTGTGAACCCACGTGGCTGGAAGCCTAGTATTTCACATGCTTATTGGGGAATTCTTTTCATCTGGGGACTTTCCCTCATCATATCCACTCCTTTTTTAGTATTCCACCAAATAACAGATGAACCCTTCAAACATCTGTCTTCCCACAGTGATTTCTACAAGAACAAGGTTGCTTGCATCGAAGCGTGGCCGTCTCTCACAGAGAGACTGATTTTCACCACCAGCCTGCTGGTTTTCCAGTACTGCTTCCCACTGGGCTTTATTTTTATCTGCTATCTCAGGATATTTGTATGTCTTCGAAGGAGACGTGGTAAAATAGACAGGATGAGAGAGAATGAAAACAGGCTGAGTGAAAACAAAAGGATCAATATGATGCTGGTATCAATTGTTGTGACCTTTGCAGCTTGCTGGTTGCCTCTCAATATATTCAATGTGGTTTTTGACTGGAACTACGAGGCACTAATGAGCTGTAATCACAACCTGGCATTTACAATCTGCCACCTTGTGGCCATGATCTCAACATGTATCAATCCCATCTTTTATGGATTTCTGAACAGGAACTTTCAGAAGGATTTGGTAGTGTTAGCTCACCACTGCAGATGCTCAGCATCACAAGAGGAATATGAAAATATTGCCCTTTCAAATCTACAGACGGATGGATCTAAAGGGTCTCTGAAATTAAATAATCCCCATGTGGATATATAAAATAATCTAACTGCAGTTTCCGAAATTCTGTATTTTGTTGCAGATGGCCTTTTTCTGCAGGTCTTGGTCGTGTTACCACCAAGTTTAGAGGAAGTCTTTGCCATTTAGTTCAGCAAAACCAGGATTATGCTCCCATAGGCATACTCTTAACAGGTATTTTATGATAGTATTAATGCTGATAAACCACTTCCAACAGTCCTAAAGATCAATAATAATAAACAGTATTAACATCTTATGTTTTTAATCCAGTTTCCAAGTCACTGGTATCCTACCTTAACTCCAATAAAAATGTTTCCATTTCAGCCACTGATAGCAATGTCCTTCCTAAACACCTGGCTTCCCCCAGGTAAACCCTGAACACAGTGGTATTCCTAACTTCAGCAGCCTTTCACACACTGTTTTCTGGCATTTTTATTTTCCAACCCTACATCAATACTCTCCCTGGTTAATCTGCAGTTTAGAGGCAGTTCATGCTGTAAGGCCCTTGAATTTATCTTAAGACTCCACCACCTCCCTTTCAGCCCCCTCATGCAGTTTGCTTTGGCTTAGTACCAGTTCAGCCCAGAAACTGTATTTTAACAAGAGAAAGTCTAGAGCTGGGCTTTTTTTTTAATGAACACTAAAACAGGACCCATTTGATGTACTGCAAGTTTCACTTAGAGTGATGTTGTTCAAGATGAAATATATATTCAGCATTTTTCCTAAAAGCATTGCATTCTCCAAACCACCAGCAAAGATCACTGCTTTCTCTCTTACCATCATCACTGCCCCTTACAACAGACCTTTTAGAATCTCCATTATCAAAAAAAACCCCTATGAATTCAGAGTAAATTTTGTTTTAGCTACTTACTCAGATTTCTCTTTGTGTAGAAAGTTATGTTTGCATTTTAATTTCAGCAGTATTTTTCCCCACATTTCTGCACTAGCAGGAGGACACACTTGAGCAGATATGGTCATTGCTGTTCACAGAAAGTTTCTGTGTTTGAAAATAGTTTCTTTTGTAACACAGTGCAAAGAAGCCTAAAGAGATAATACTGAACACAACTTTTCTTAAACAAAAACATTTTAAAAAACACTTTCCAGTATGGCCATAAAAAAATAGCTTAATTTCTTCATGCATGATACAGTGACAATAGAAATAATCAGTTAATATTGAGCTGTTTAAACACAGTACTTAGAACATTTCAGTCCAAAAATTCACCATACTTCCTCTTGTTCAAATTAAATATAATTAATTATTGTACTGCTAAAGCCTTTCTTCTTTTTTCTTCTGTGTCAAAACCCCTGTTCTAACACTTGTGCGTAAGGTTCCTTGTAAAGTATTCTCTAACTTTAGCAATTTATTAATGCCCCACTTAAGCAAAAGGAATTCACATGCAAATTATAATGAGCTCTTTGACAACTCAGCTTTGATGAAACTCACCTTAAGGCCATAAAGTTCTCTTGGAGAGAGAACATCACTTTCCATGGCCATCCAATTCCTAAAGGCTTCAGGCACAATTCTCTTGTTACAGCATTGGTTCACACTGTCTGCACCACTCTGCTCTTCAGAGGAGTTCTGTCAGAAGAGCCTCACCAGCTCGTGCAGATACTCAGATTTGTTAAGTGCCCCCTGATTCACACTGAGATAAAAGACCTCGGTAAAATCTCTTAGTGTCTGAGCCCATAGAAGTCACAAGAGCAAGAATGGCAGAATTAGTGACATGGTAATCAAGCATCTGAGAGTTTCATATGGATTCACTTTGGCATAATTTAGGGGGTTTTTTCCTAATTAAATCAAATACTATGCATTTGGAATTGATTACACAAACCTTAACTTAAACACTTGTCTTCTGCATAGAAAAGAAACTAGAAGACAGATAAATACCTAATAGAGACCAACGATCAGACTGTCAAGAGTATCTCAGTATTAACTATTTCCATGAACTTCAACCCGGGTCACTGGGCTGCCATTATTGCTGATGCAGATCATCTGTTTGTTCAGCACAACAAGCATTTAATCAAGTTAAAAGCAGTAGCTTGCAGTCAATGACACTGGGGTGCATGGTCAGAGGGGCTGGCTGTGCTTTGGTGAAGGGATGGAGACTCCAAAGTGATTCACTGTCTTCATTGCACCTGGCTTGACTGAAAGCAAATCTTACCCAGGAACTTCACTATTCTTGGGGTCCCAGTACCTGTATCAAAAACCATCTACTCCTGTCAGAAGGTCATTCCCTGAACAGCATTTTAACACCTGGTTACAGGCTGGGCTATCAACTGTATTTCCCTGGGTTTGAAACACAAATCTCTATCACCATCTTCCTCAAGTTTAAGTACACTGTTTACAGTTTTAGGGCCCATGCTTAAAGCATTTTACAAGCACATGACATTCACAAATTACTCTAATTTATTAATACTAGCACAGCAGTTCAGATTACTCTCATTGGCAAATGTATCAGACAGTATTTAATGTTTGAATCAGGCCCAGCTGAGATTCCCATGTGAGAACTTGGCCCAAGTGGCTCCGCTCCCGTCCCATCTCATAGACAAGTCCAAGTGTGCTTACTTTTACAGCAGAGGTGGTTTTAGTGTCATGTCCCAAGTGGTTTTAAAACAGCCATGAAATGTATTCTGGCTCAGATTATGTGATGCTGATGAATGGTCTCTCAACTGTCTCCCCATAGAAGTGCTTGGGCAGTATGTATTAGACAGGCAAAAAAAAGAAGATTGCCATCACTTTTTGTAATACCAATTGTCTACTCCTGACATCCTGATCAGAGTTAAGCACTCAGTTTTTCCTTCCAGTCTGAAAATCTTGGTATAAGAGGGTTCTTCATTAGCAGGTGGGAGCTCTCTGAGCAATGGCACTGCTTCAGAATCAAAAGTGAACAATAATACTTGTGCCTTGATTTCTCCTTCTCATTTATTTCTCACACTTTCACTTGACTCAAGTGCTGATGGATGCTCCATTTCTGTTCTGAGCATTCAGTCATCAAGTATCTCTCCTTAATGCTGCACTTGTAACAATCATTGTTAAGGGAACAGAGGATCCTCACTGTCTCAGAGACGTCGCCCTCAGCGCTGCACATTCTCTCACTACATCCACTGGCTTCCTGTGCATCCTGATACTGAACTTCCAAGCAAGTCAGTAGGAGCCAATTGACTGTCACAGGAATAGGAACAAAGAGTAATTACTTGTTTTTAAAGCATAAGTATTATGGACTCAAACATGGTGTATGACAGTGGTAAATGTAACTGCAATATCTAATACTTAAAGATTGCTCAAGTTAAACTGGCAAATGTTGCTCTGTCTTGGGTAATGCTGATGACTTTATTTTCCCTTGTTGTATTGGTATAGCCAAGTAGAAAAACTATGGACAGCCTTTCTCAGCAGAAAGTTGTTACCTGATGTACCCAGCTGGAGGACTGTGAGCTTCCTTGGGGGAGCTGCACCATGGAATTAACTACAGAAAGCTAGAGGGGGAGCCTGAACTCCCCAATGCTATTCCAGTATAGAAAGTCTTTGTTTTTAAAAAATAAAAACTGCATCAGAGCTTTCTGAACAGTTTGGTCATGCAGACCAGACCAATATATTTATAAACATCCTTGTAAATGAACCGTCCTTACATGTCTGTGTATTTTAATGGTTGATTGGTTTCACTTTAAGCACTTTTGACTGGGGTTAGATACTTGGGAACTGGCATCCACTGTGGAAATGATTCCATTGAGCAAATATCTCAACTGATTATTGACTGTAATCCTGTCTGTGGACAAAGGCAGTACCAGTGCTGTGTGTGCTTTAGAGACTTTGATTTCTGCCATTGACTGACAAATAAATATTACCCTGTGTAAAACCATCAACCTGCCCAGCTGGTGAATTGTGCTGTCTGTAAGTGGGATAGGACACTTCTCATTCAAACGAGGCACCAGAACACCAAGAATCACCAAAAGGTCCAGAGAAAGATCCAAAGGTCCAAGAGAGATCCAGAGCCTGCTGCAGCTCAAAGGGAAGGCCATGGAGTAAACAGAGCACAGCTTAGGGGCACAGAGGTACTCAGGAAGGGACCTGACCAGACTTCAGATGTGTGAGGGAGCTGCTGACCCAGTGGAGACAAATGAGAAGGGAGAGAGGACTCAAAGACTGCTCTGAGGAGAAGTGGTGACCTCCAGAGATGTCCTGACAAACCCAGAGGGGTATAAAGTACACTCCAGAGATAGCAGTGTCCTAAGGTAACCCTTTAAAGCATCAGGATGAGAGGAGAAAAAAAAAGACACAAAGAAAAATTAAAAATCAACAGGGTATGTGCAAACAAGAAAAAACCTAAAAACTAGGAATAGCCAGCTCAATAAAAGGAGACAGAAATAAAAATTTTAAAAGCTATGGGGTACAAGGCAGAGGAAAAAAAAATGAAAACTGGGACAGAAAAATAGATAAAAGTAGACATAGAAAAGCAATTAAAAATTAGAGGAGAGTGAATGTGTAGCAAAGCTTGAGAAACCTGACAATGAAGGGTCAGACAGGCTGCAGAATTGAGTGGAACCTCATAGACTCCATAAACAACATTGTCCTTTCAATTCTATGCTAATAAGACACTTAGAAATATTCCACAATGGCAACTGTAGAATTATCTTGTCTGCTATCACTCATTTTTAAACAAGGTTCTTTTGGTTTCCATGCAAATGCACTGACTGATGCCTTTTATTTAATTTCCATTTCATTTCACTTCATTTCATTTCTTGCATTTCATTTCATAGATTTCTCCATTAGTCACAGGCTATTTACATAATGTCATGGAACTGGCATGTGTGGAGCTATTCTCTGCAGAATTCACTTCACCTCATACCTGGTGAGGAAAACCTGTTAATTCATGTAGATGTCAGGGTTGCAACAGCTCCATGGATTAGTTCTTCCAGCCAGGAATGGCTACTAGAGTCACAAAAAGCTCTGAAAGTTTAGGTTCCCTTTAAAGAGAATCTCTTACTCCCTTTGCCTGCTCCATTTTTGGTTGGAGACTCCACAGTGCTAATTGCATGGAGCAGAGCCGCAGTGCCGGAGGGGACTGGGACAGGCACAGATTCCCCGGGCAGTGAGTCCTGCCCAGCCTCCACCTGCACAGACTCCCAGGGCACCCTTACACTGCCCAGCACATCCAAATCTCTCCTGTCCCCAATAAGGACGCACAGATTTGCCTACTAACAAATTACAAAATGACTGCTTTTTGGGACAACAATTGTTTGGGTGGTATAGTTGTATCAGATGCATTAATTTCTACCTTGAAACCATCTCAGAATCTGCCATCATTACAACTACTAAAAACCAACCCATGAGTGTAGTGCGATCATATTCCCACACTTTCTGAAGTAGTTGGCCAGTGGAATCTGTTTAATCCTCATCAGATTATTGGGTTTGGGGGTGGGAGTGCTATTTGGGGTTTGTTTGCTTTTCAAATAAATGCAAACCACTGTTTTCTTACACATGAGAAGTAAACCTAGGCAAGAATAAAAGTCAAGAATCTTCGTGTGAATCAAAAAAAGAAAGGAGATCCCAGAACAGTTTCTCTAGAGCAAATTTCCGATTCTTCTGAAATTTCCTTAACAAAACTGTCTACCTGCCTCCCCTTTTACATAATCACAGGAACCTAGCAGCAACTATGTCCTCTCAGTCCTTTTCCATTTCCAGTGCCTCTTGGGCAGATTCCACTGCTAAAGGAGCTTTCTTTTAGCAGCTGCAGGAATGAAAGCCAGCCTAAATTTTGGGAACGGGCTTAACTCTGAAGTGGCAGGGAAGGAGCTGAATTTGACAGAGCAGAACAGAGCTGAGACAAGATCTCAACAGAGCTCAGACCCTGGAAGAGACTCAGGAAGATTCTGCAAGAAAATGGAGATAGAGTTTACAAGTCTCAGAGTAGATTGTAGCAGCATGTAAAAACAACAACAACAAATATGTGTGATATGTGTGTGTGTGTGTGTGTGTGTGTGTGTTTAATTGAACACACTGGCAGCTATCTGGGCTGCCAGAGAAAAGATTGTATTTGAGCATCATGTCTTCACAGGACAATTTTACAAAGAAAAAAAAAAGACACAGGAATCGTTTCATAATTTAACTTGCACAGGTGGAAGATCCACCTACAAACTGCAGCCACGCCCAGAGAATTACAAGAGACAGGCAGTCCTTGCAGGAGCACAAAGCCATCAGGCACCTGAGATGTCAGTGAGGGAGTTCCAGCCTCCTCCTGCAAGGCTTGGGAGCCTTACAGCGAACAGCAGGGAGAGCCCAGGACAGTGCATTGCTCCAGCTGTGCTGCAGGATGGGCACTTCACACCCTCACTGGGCGGCTCTAAGTTTATTGTCTCTTGAGGAGCTGCAAAGTGAAGGTCAGAGGGACCTCCCCACACACCCACAGGGTAAACCTTTGGGAGGCAAATTAGTCAGCAAATGATCTTTTTCAAGATATCCAGGCCACTATTTCACTATTTGTAAAGAATATCTGCCGGTCAGCCTGGCAATGCTGTCAGCATGGCGTGATACCCTACCCAGCACACAGTTACATTCGAGCATTTCAGACGGCTTTGAGCGTCTTAGTGCTTCCAGCTCTTTATTCCCAGACCTTTCTGACCGTGTGAGCAGGTCAAGTTCTCACTTACACCAAATGCACCGTGCACTCCTGCCCTGTGCAGAAATCAGAGATCTCCTCCTTGGGAATGGTGTCAACCAATATCATATATGTTTCCATTGCAGCCTGGGCCTTCTCCTGGAATTGTCTCTCAAGGCCTCTTGCCTCAGGCGCCGTCTGTCTCCAGCTCTTTGTGGCGGGTGGGAGCAGGGGGGAACTGTGGAAAATGTCACACCCTGGTGGTTTTGAATGCCACCATCCGTGTCAGTGACCCTAAACCTGATGCCAAGAGAGTGCATTCTCCAGGGGCATCCACAACCTCTGAGAGCTGCAGAACCTCCTGCCAGCCCGGCAGGGTCAGACCCCGCCGTGCTTGTCAGACAGACCCCCCAAAACCTAACGCATATTGAGGGCATAACCATCTTTTGAAATGCTCTTTATTAACTAAATTAACTGCTAAAATTTTGCCTAATTTTAGGCATTCAAACAAAATCATTGACATACTGCACTGAGTCGTCAGCTGAAGGAAGGAAGTCCTACGACTCACTGGGAACAAGATTCCTGGCTTCTAATTAAAGATGAACTTGAGACTCCTTTAAAAATTGGCCACAGAATTAGCATTGAATCCAAAAGCAAAATCTGAGTTGACTGAGAGGTCAACAAACACAGGAAGATAATTACTGCTTGATGTTCCAGGAAACCCAAGCTCTGATACTAAATTTAAAAAAAAAAAGCCTTTGATGAATGATAACAAAAACTTTCTTTCTTCCCATCCCCATCATGCAAACAGACCAGACACAGACATACTGAGGGCATTATGCAAGAAAAACCCAACAATCATGGAAGTTCAAGTATCCTGTTAAACCTCACATCTTTATTCATTGACATGCACAAAAAAAAAATCATGTATTTCAATAGAAAAATTGGTTTTTTGTAAGCATCATTTACTTTATCAATTTACAGAGTTGATTAGCTTTTGCTTTGAGCTCTTGCCTCTTTCTAAAGAAAAACACACAGTGTATTAAGATTTTAGGAGTACTCATGCCATATTAAAAGGCTGAGGTGAGTGTTAAAATACTTTCAGTGTGTTTCTGCATGGAGGGGATCTGCAGCAGCTGTACAAAAAGCATCTGAGAATAGCAATAGCAAGTTATGAGCAAAAACAAATTACGAACAAAGAAAAACTATGAACAGTCAAATTAATTTAATCAAGGGTTACTGTACATCTGCTGCTAAGAAATAATAGCTGCTGCTTGTTTTCTTGGAAAAGCTAAAAAAAGTCAGCTGCTAGTTTAACAATTAAGTAGAATTTAAAAATATGCAGAATGACTGAACTGTTGAGGATGTGAAGGGGCCTCTTGATATCATCTAGTCTAACCCCCCCATGCTCAGTAAGATAAGATGCTTTTTCTGAAGTATAGTCATAAATTTACCTCATTAAAATTTCACCAGAAAGCTGCTCCTGGGCACTGAACCACCACCAACCTCCCTGGGATGTTTGGTGCTGCTTCAGTTCAGGATCCCCCCACTCTGAAGGATTATTTTTTTCTCTGTCCCAGTTCATGTTGCTGACAAACTGGGAGCTGAAGTCTCTCAGAAAAACCAAAATCTCCCAGTGGAGACCACTTCAGCTGCCAGCATGAAGGCAGCAGCGAGCAGATGTGATGTAGAGCTGCTGATGGAGGAGGCATGAGCCTGGTATGTCTGAGCAGATGTGCAAGCAAAATAATGATTATTTTTTCCTTTTTATGATTATTTTTTCCTTTTTTTTCATGTAACAGACCAAACCAGGGCTGAAATCAATAGAAATTAATTTCCTGCTCACTTCATTTGTGAGATCCTGATGAGTTTGGAAGTTAATATTTTAGTACATGGTACAGATAGTGAAACAGAACCAGAATCTAGAGATCCTGCAAATTACTGCCATCTGCATTTTATATTAAATACATCTAGAGATGCTTGTCAAATCTGATCTTCATGAATATCTGTCAACCTTTTATACTGACTTCATTTGCTTTACCTTGAGAGCAATCGAGCTGGTCCCCGAGCTGGTCCCCGAGCAGGCATTACTCACATGCCACCTCTAACAATCAGATTAGCACCGTGTTTGCTCTAAAGGCTGAAGCGTCGGTGCTCAGCATTGAAATGAGATCTCCTGAGCACAGCACACAGCCTGGCCCCAGCTCCAGCCCTGTCTTGGAGAGAGAGGTCTGTGCTCACCGTATGGTGCTCCTGCTACACCTGTGCCATTCCTGGCTTCCAGCACTATTAGAATTGTGATGGAAAGATTTATAAATAAGGTTTTGATGCCAAGATGTCTGCTCAGCACACCATAAACCTTTTTTGCAGGTGGTTGAATCAGCATTGTGCTATGCAGCTGTCATAGTACAGGTGCACACACCCTGCTCTTCCTTTACCCAATTCCTTAGACCTCCTTTTGCCTATTTTGCTTTCTCTCCTTCTCTTCTTGCAAACCCGTGTGTCTGGATTTAAATTTGCTTTGGCTCTGACATTATTTAACCAGATGGAAAGAAAGCTAACTTATACTCTAAGCAATTAAATGAGTCCTTGACTCCTTGAGCACCTCCTTCTACCACTTCCCCAACACCCACCCTCAGCACAAGGTGCCAGTTCTGCAGCACAGACACCCCTGCCCAGCCCCGTGCCCACCAGCCCATGCCCAGCCCTCTGGGCACAGCTTCAACATAAAGTCAGGTGGAAAAGCAGGTACTGACAACCCCTTCTTATCAAAGGTTGCCCACATCCCAGTGTCAGCTTTAGGCAGCACTGAAAATAAAATAACAGTTCACCTAAAAGCATTAGTTTCTAGATAAGTTGATCTAAATAATTTTTGGTAGACCAAACACTCCCTTCATATCAAATGATTCGGGCTGTATAAAACACATTCTTTTTACTGTACTTTCAGCATTTAGGTTAATCTCCTGTCTAGTTTTAACATCTCAACAGTCATCCTCCTGCAAAAATGAACACTTTGCAGTCCTAATCAAAAAGCCTTAAAAGGCTCCAGAATTCCCAGGGGGTGACAGAGGTACAATGGATTTCTCCTTCACAGAGCCACGAACCTTCTTAAATGTCCCCAGCTGCAGCCAAGACAGAAATCTGGCTCACACAGCACTGACTTCAGTGCACTGAGTACATCAAAAATGAGTCACTTTGGTGCCAGAGGTAGGAAATGTGTTATTATCTGGGATGGTTACAGAGAGAGGAAGGTTTCTCCCAGGCTGAGTTTCCAAAATACATGTGGGAAATGGATTACTCCTGTCACAAAGCTCATCACTCATTTCTAGAATCCTCCAGTGCTCAGATTGCTCTACCTGGATTTTCAGGTCCCCTTTCCCTCCTTCCCTCTACCACTCCCTTACTTACTGGGAAAGAGCAGAGATAACATTTCTCACAGGATGTAGCAAGAACATCTACATGATGCAAGGATCCAGCATCAGGATTTTACAGCCTGAAATTCAGGTTTACCAATCAGGACAGTGAAAATCGAAGGTTTGATTTGTAGGAGAGAGGGGGGGAAAGCAACCAAAAGCCCAACTAAAAAAACAACAAAACAAACCCAAAAACCAAACAAAAACTGACCAAACCAACCAAACAAACAAACAAAATAAATAAACAAAAACCCTCCAATGATGAAAAACCCAAACAAACCCACCAAAACAACCAAAACCACAACAACAAAAACAAAGAAATCACAAAACTCAATAATAAATCCCACAGACAAAAATCACAGCAAAACACCAACACACTCTGGAACTTTTACCAGCCATCATGTATAAATGAAAAAGTTGTTTCTATTCACTTAGGTAATTTTTAAAAAATAAGTACTACAAAGCAGTAGGAATCAAAGGTCAGATTTTGGCACCATTAAGCAAGTCATTGGATTTTTAACAGCAGAATCCCTGCACACTAATCTACCAAATATCAGACTCATCCTTTTCCTTCCCAGAGATTTTGGCAGCACTGTGCTTTCCACAGCACACCTGAGACACTCGGGAAACACGGGGTCTGCAGTACAGCAGCTGAACAGGAATTCCTCAAAAAACTTTTTTCACCTCTGCAGAGGTGAGGCACACCTCAGCCAAGGAAGCTTCCCTGCCACTGTCACCTCACCACTCCACATCCACATTCTCGGCCTGGTTGCACCCTCGGCACTGGGGCTGGGTCAGCACAGCTGCATCAGCTGCAAGTTTGGATCAACATCCTTGTGATCTCTAGTTCAACATCAGCTTGAACCTTCCTAGGGAAATCAGTGTACTGCCAACGTGGCCAGACAATTTTTCCTATGGACAAATTTTGCTCTTTAAATACTTCCAAAATGTGAAGGTTTTGGATATCACAAAGAATACATGTTTGCAGATCAGCTCCTTCATTTTAAGCGTAACAAAAGGTCAGGACAAACTCAGCTCTAGATCCTTGCCCAGGTTTACTTAATCTGCTTTGACTCCCAGCACTGCTGTGAGGGTCAGCAATCCCTTTCTGCATGTTCCTGGAGTACCTGCAACACTTCCTACACCAGCCTCATGTCAGCTCCCAAGAAACCCAGACCTCTGTTTGCCAAATTGCCACACCTTACACCAACACTCCTACAGACAGTGTTCAGACACTGCATTATCAATGAATTTATACAGCTTCATTTAGACAAAACCCTAGGAGAATCCAGACCAGCTGCCCAAGCTCTCTGCTGAGTTCTACATAATGCTCACTGTTTTGTGAGTAAAGATGAAATTTCCTTGTGTTTTTCTCCTAGTGGCCTCAATGTAAATATGAAGCGCCTGAAAATATGAAACAATCAGATTTTTTCTTGTCTCAGTTTTGAAAAGAAGGAAGAAAAAATAACCAAAAGTCTCTTCCCATCTCACTCCTTTATTGTATTGACATTTTGTCTTGTTATCTCTGAAGCCTCAGTCACAAGGGTTGTGGAATTGCTTCAGTCCATAATAATTACTTGTCCATGTCATAAACCCATTATGGCACAATCTGTCATTATTGGCATATATTGTCATTATTATCATTATTTGCCATCCTTGTTGGGCCAAGGCAGCAGCTGTGGTGGTCACACCTGTAGTACAGGCTGGGTTGGGCAGCTTAGACAACACAGCAAGAACCTGAATTATGCATATCTTTAGCTGGGACAATTGTTCAATTTTTTTTGAAAAAGAAGCAAATCAACTAAAATTTAAGAGGAGTGGTTATTTTTAACTATATTTCCTGCTGGTCTTTTATGGGTACAAACTATTCTTGTGTTGCAGAAAATCAAGGCAGAATTATGCTTAGATTGTATCTAATTAATTTTTCATACTAAAAACCTTCTTGTTGCCAGATGGCTGATATGTGGCCATTTAGAAACCAGAAGGTACCAGTCAGAAAACAGACAAAGCCCTCAGCTTTGTTCACTGGGCCCCTTTTTCACCTACAGCCTGGCTAGACAAATTGTACTGTTTACCTTTGAACAGGGAAGTCATTTAAGAGAAGCACAAATCTTTAAAAATTTAGTGACTCTCTAGACTTCAGAATTATTCTTTCTCATTCAGAGCCATCACTCTCCAGGGTAAAACACAGGAGGGGCAGAGTATTAATCTTAGAGTTATCTTTTACAATGTCAAAAGATCTTTTTGTCATCGTCATCATCTGACCTGGGGCCCTTGAGAAGGAAGCACGTGGAAACCAAGTCCCTGGGTCTGCTGTGGCTCCTTTTGTCACCTCCAAGGCACAGTCTGCTGGCAAAGGAAGTCTCCCCACCAGGGCAGCTGAGCAAGGGACAGAGAGTGCTGCCAAATCCAGCACAACCACAATCCAGTCCCAAATTTGTCAGTGCCTGTGCAGAGAGGAGCAAAGCCCCATCTCCCCCTCACAGGTGAAGCCTGGGCTTGCACCAACAGGGCAAAGGCATTTCTGTCCTGTGTGTGCCAGCTACCCACTGGCTAACATTTGACAGAATGTCACACAGAAAGGAAAAAACTGCTCTTTAATTATAGTCTTTCTGCTGTTTGACTCAGGGGTTTTATTAAAAGGGAAAAAGCATGGAGAGCAGCTAATCAGCTGCTCTTAACAAATGAAGGTCTGGAGATTGATTTTTCAAGTGATTAGTGGTGCAAACACACATTTTCACAACTCAAAATCTTTGCGTTTTTATCCAACTGCTATTTTCATTAACCAAGGAAGGATTAGAGAGGGACAGTTCACAGCCAACACCATCCTCAAATACTAATGGCTTTATTACCACAGCACACAGATTTAAAAACCTCTATTGCAGCTCTGTTCCCATAACCCCAGGAGCTCCACAGGTGCAGTTTAATTAGAAGCAAAAGCTGTTGCTGTACCTTTGCACATACAATTCTTTCCTGACAAGACATCACTTGCTGGACAAAAGTCCCCCCAACTTGGCCCAAGCCATTCCCTGTCTCCAGCAGTATTTAGCACCATCACCCCTCTGCTCCAGTTAGAAGCTCTAATGACAGCAGCTGCCAGCAGCCTGTGGGCTGAAATAGGAATGGGAATGGCCCAGAGACAGATGATACACCCTGAAGAGAGCTAACAATGAGCGTGGTGGCATCAGAGGGGTCAGACAGCCTCTGAGTTTGCTGTGCTCCTTCCCATCTGTGCTGTTCAGCACTCACAGCTGACTGCTGCTGGGATTGGGAGCACTGAGTGCCCAGCATTCACCAAATACACCTCCAGGTAAACAAAAGCCACAAAAACTACAGTCTGCTGTAATATAATAACTAGATTTAATTTAAACCTCCAAAAAGGACAGTTTTAATAAAACCACCACTTGTCTACCACTTGCTGCCGAATTTTCTGAAGGTGGAAATCAGGCAGGGTTCACCAGTTCCTCTTGAAGAGAAACCCACTAATGTGGGGCTCTCCCAAAATCCCACATGCCCCAACCTTCATTTCCCAACCTATGGCACAAGCAGCAGGAGCAAGCACAAGCAATAGCCATGGGACAATCTCCTGGACCCCAAATGACACCAGACACTGGAGCAATGCATCCAGGCAGGGATGTTCCTCCTCTCCCTTATGTAGCTTTAAAACCATAAAGTATAAACGAATACATACAGGACCTAAATGTTGATACCTTGTGCTTACACAGGCTCAGAGACAGTGTCACTGCAGCTCTCAGTGGAGTTAATTTGTGCACTGTGGGCCCATGGTGTTATCAAGATATGAGAAGGAATGCATTACATAAATATATATTCATCACAGGGAAGAGAACAGCCAAGACCAGTTTTCAGTTTTGCTTCTGCACTTAGACATGCTTTGTAGATATTTTCCTTCAGAAAATGACTCAATCCATCACAATTAAAGTAACACAATATAATCTTTCCTTTTATTTAATTGCTCCCCTTCTGCCAAATATTCAACTTCAAAATACATTCAAAGCAATATTTAAAATAGGAAGATTATTTTCAAAATTAGTACAAATCTCCTAATGGGTTCAGAATTACATGCTGGGAGTCTTGCAATGCATTGGGTTTTCGTACTTAATTTTAAATGATTTCCAAGGTATGCCAACATGAATACAAGTTATTTCCCAGGGAACTCTTATGAACTTGGGTATTCAAATCCCTCAGAAGATCAATCTTCTCTCCCATGTGCTGCTGCACTCTCTTTCTCCCATGTGCCCAGGGCAGAGATGGCCCTCTTGCATCCAGGACAGATCCCACAGCCCGTGGGGGGACCAAGCCCTGCATCCTCACAAGGCCCTAGCCCACAGCATCTGCATCTCAGATATTTACACAGCTCAGGAGCAAGGCCATAGGAAGGTCACAGATGAGGTCAGAATGAGAGATGCACAAAAAGACACCAAGGAGAAACTTGAGACAGTGTCCATGGCTTTGGAGAAATACTCAGGGAGAGGCAAGGACCAGCTACAAAACCAGGCCACAGCTTCAACCACTCTGCTTGGGCAGATTTGACCTGACAACTTAAAAGCTTTCACTGATAGTCCCATAAGCTTGCCCCAGGTAAAGCACATGTACATGCAGATATGTTTGTTAGACAACAAACCAGAGCTGTGCTCAGAGCTTTGCCACTCTCCTGTAACCACACAGCAAGTGGAGAAGAGCCATTCAACATCACCACTATTAATGAATGCAATCTCTTCTGTCCTTTCCCCATGATTTCCATCTCCTGACTTTGTTTTCCACTCCTTGCCCTTGCTGTACCTGCTGAGTGTTGAACTTCATGTCCAGGCTCTGCTGTGGAGAACTGCCAGTGCTGAAGCTTCTTAGGCAAAGAACTGAGGACTTGTCAGACTGCTGGGCCAGCTGCAAACAGGGTCAGCACTTCCTGCTCAGTGATATCAATTCCTGCTCAGTGATATCAATTCCTGCTCAGTGATATCAATACCTGGTCAGTGATATCAGTTCCTGCTCAGTGATATCATGCACCCAGACATGGTCCCGGCCAGGGGAGCTGACAGAGCAGCTTATCCCAACCTGCAGCTCCACCAGGCTGCCTTTTGTCTCAGCCCCTGAGGGTGTCTGCTCTGTGCCCACCTGGGCAACAAAGGAGCTCTGTCCCACCCAGCAGAAATAAAACCTTTTGTTTCTTTGTTCGGCTGCAAACCACTAAAACCACTGCAGTGAGGCACCCACGAGGAGAAGGGGAATTACCAGTAAAGCTACAGTCTCCAGCTGTCTATGAAGATGCTTCGATTTAAAACAAAACAAAACAAAACAAATCAAAACTGAAAAAAACAACCAAACTCAACCAACCAACCAACAAAACCCAAAAACAAAACAAGAAAAAAAAGCGCCACAAACAAACAAAAAAACCCCACCACCTCTGCTATGAGCTGGATTTTAGAGGTAAAATTCCCAGCGGCTTGGTGACAGCCGAGGCTGTGTTCAGGCACCTGAGCTTTGTGAGCAGCACAGGGTGCTGGTGCCATCTGCCGTTCTGGTAGCCACGGGCACATCAGGAACAGCAGCACAAAAGATTAAGACCTGACTAATTCGTGTCTGGCAGAAATGAAAATCCTTCAGATGCCTGAGGGTCTCCTGCGGTAATTTAGGGATAAACGAGGTTTTAGGCAAAATTTATTTACATGGGAAATATCATAAGCAAATCCTTGTTGACACAGTCTTTGATGCTGCATGAAATTAGACACAATACCCTTCTAGAAGAAAAGAATGAGACAGAAACAGAGATAGACACTTACTTTTGGGATGAAATTACTTTTAGCTTAACTTAGTTACTTTGAGCTCCTCAGCCAGGAGTTTAACTCCTGCAGCTCAAAAATCCAGCAGTCCCAAGGGGAGAAGCACCAAGATCTTTTCCTAAAGATTATCTCCTATTTAGGACAAACAAAACCATCTCTATATACAAAACCAGAGAGAATCCCAGCCTGCTCTGATCCAGCTCTTCCACTGAGGGCACTTGCAGAGGCTCACAATCCTCATCTGGAAAACTGCCTTTCCAAGATCCCAGTTTGCACTCAGACCCGACACAGACAGCAGGTCTCAAGACACTGGTGTGAGTTTCACTGGGGACATTATTTTGCTGGTCCCAATTCAGCTGCCTTGTATGAGAATCATTTTCACTGTCCTTACAGAGAGCTATTTATACTGACAATTGGGCTGTGCCTTAAGCACTTAAGCCTGCTGTCTAGCCAGAAAACAGGCTTCCCACCAACTTCCATGGCTCTTCCTGTGCCTGCCAGCCCCTAAATGCTGATAAAAGGTGCTGTGCCATACATGGAAGTCAGGAGGAATATTTCTGCCAGAGCACGGGCAATGTAACTTTTAAATGTCCTTGTCTGTGGCCATGAAAACCTGCAAACTCGAGGGCCAGAGGTGCTTGTGTGTCCATCAAAAGAGCTGCAGCTGTTGGGACGGCATCCTGAGCACTCAGAGGCAGCTCCTGCCAGAGCTAAAAACAGCGAGCGCAGGCGGCGCGAGCCAAGAGCCAGCCATCCACGCTCTGCACGTGTCCTGGCCATCCCTGCCTGAGGCAGCCCAGGGGAAAAATCTCTGCTTGGAGCCATCTTCTCTGCCTCAATAATTCAACTCCATCTCCTGAGCACCGAGGGGAAAACCCAGCTGTAGGAAGCACTGTGGTGATGGGAAATGGAATGAGGGATGGTGAGCGCAATCATGTCTGCTTTAGAGAGTGGGCTGCTTAGGGAAAGGCCAGGATAAAAGATCCCTGTCTGGAAATAGCTGCAAAACCTAGACCCACACCCACAGGGGAAACTCACATAAAACTCTGACTTGTTTTGCAGAGCTGTATCTTGATGCAGCCTGCAGAGGAGCCAGCTGGGGGGCACATCAGAACCAACTATAGATATCAGGGCAAGTGTCCCACCCAGGGCTGGCAAGCATCCAGCAATGTCACCACTCCTCAAACTGCCTATAGACAAGTCTGTATAGCCCAGACTGGCACAGGTTTGAATTACAGTGGAAAATACATCAGAGACATCAAAATACCTGAGATTAAACCCCAGGGAATGCTGCCAGAAAGCAGCACTAAGAGAGCTGAAAGAGCACCCAGTAAAGTGGTGCCTTGAGGCAACATCCAGTAACGTCTTTATTGCACCACTCTGCAAGAACTTTAATCTGAGCCTAGCCAGTCTCCCTACTAAAATATTGTTCCTGGGCTTCAGCATGTGGAGAGCAAGCAGGCAGCTCTGCTAAGTTGCTTTCAGAAGTTAATGACAGATGACTGAGGATATCTGCCAGCAATGCCACTTCTGTTATGTAGTAACAAAGTTCCAAATTGCTCATGCTCATCTCCAGTCCTTTCCCACCACACTTGCTCAATCCCCTTGAAGTCTACAAATATGCACCAGCACAATTTGGAAGAGTATTTGGCTAATGTGGTCAGAGATAATCTGAATTTACAAGATGCCCATGATAAGCACCTAGGCTAAAACTACTGATCTGTTTGGCTCGCTGAGAACATCAGATCTTAAATGGAACAACAATGTCAGGAGAAAGGTCAAATGTGTCCCTGTTGTCCAAACATGGCCCTCACATAAACCTGCACTGTCCTCTGAAGCCAGAGGAACTGTACCAGCCCAAATTTGGGGTTGGAGCAGTGTACTGTTGAAGATGAAGGCTGCCCAAGCAGTTCTAGTCTCAGATTTGGTTCAGTTTAACCAGACTTGGCTGAGTCTACTGGTGAGTCCAGTTTCAGACAGGTTTGACTGAGTGTAACCAGCCAAACCTGGCAAGTTTACCAGAGTTTACCACCCACGTGGAGTCCCCAGTGTGGGAAGGCAGGAGGGGAGGCTTGGGGAGACTCCCAGGACCCATTCACAGCCTCTGCACTGCCCTGGGACATCAGGCAGGCTGTGACATCCTCTGGCAATGACACCTCCACGTGACTGAAATCTCACAGAGTCTCTCCTCTGCTCACAAATGGTGATGTTCAACTTGCAGTCGTGTTCTCTGCCCTGTCTGAGGCTCTCCTGGGGGAAGGGCCCTGGCTGCCCCAGCAATGGGCACCCCACCCTCACACAGCCCTGCAGGCGGGTGCAGAAGCTGTCTTGGCACAGCCCTGCTCAGCATCCTCCCCTCCACTAACCAGCCCAACCAGCCTGTGACTGCCACAGCTAACCTGGCACCTCCTTGGGAAACACCTGCTGGGACCTGCCATCCTACCTGGAGCTTCCCTCTCCTGAAATTCACAGCACTGCCAAGCTCCCTCCCTGTCCCAGGCTCCCTTGTGACACAAACACCAGCTTATGCCCAGCTTCTTCACACAAGAGTGGAAAGATGCGCAGGGTTTCCTCAGGAAGTGAGAAGTTTCTGCCTGAACTGTGAATACAACAGTCAGAATTAATTCAGTTTTTATTGTCAAAACTACCCCAGACACCAACTTGCCTCTGAAGATACCCAGCTTCTTCACAGGACACATCCCTTCATCTGTACAAGAAGATTTTTGTTACCTGCACTCCTTATCCAAAAATCTCTCTGGGAAAAAAAAATTTAAAACCTCCCTATTTGTCTGCCTCAGAATTTGATGCATAAATTGAAATGTCACTTCAGAGGCCCTTGACAAAGCAATTCAGGAAGAAGGGCCCCAGCATTTGTGGCTGCTTTGCACCTGCTGCTTTTCCATTTTGGGAAGGGTTTAAGATGGCTGGAATAGTCAGTCTCTTCCCACCACCCCTGCATTCAAAAAGCTCCGAAAGTTCATCTGGGAATTATGTCCCCAGGAGGTGAATAATAGTTTAAATTCCTCGAGCTGGATTGCCTCGTGAGGGGAACCAAGTAAATCCATTGATTTGTGGCAGAATTTCTTGTCCAGAAGAAGGGGAGAGAGTCCCTACACCATAGCCCATGCTGGAGGGCAGGACCATCCCATCCTTGTGCCCAAATGGTCTTGATACAATTTGCAGTGACACAAAAAATAATAAATTAATAACACAAAAATAATAAATTAAAATTAATAGCAGTGCCAGGGGAGATGCTTTAGCCAAATGTAATTTATACCTTTTCACACAGCTTCTGGCACTCAGTATGAATAGAGCAGGAAGGCAACAGGAAAAATTTGAGAGCTTGTGCTTGCAGGAAAGCAAACTACGAGTCATGTTTTCAAACTGGGAAGCGGGGGAATCCCACAAAGGGTAATTAATTATTCAGTACCTCACACTGCTGGGCAGGGTTCTGCAAAGCAGCTGGGTTATTTCCATGGCCACAAAAGTGATGAGGACTGACCAAGCCAAGCCTGAACAGGATAACCCCAGTGGTGCTCTCAGCCATGGAAGGGCAGTGCTGTGGGGGCAGACAAGAACCAATTTGTTTATAGACACTTGCAGAGCAATGGGCAGCTTTGTTTGGGGATCCTGCCCTTTGAACATCCACACAAAGCAATTCCTCCAAGGGTTTGGGAGCACAGGAATCCCCACTAAAGCTGCTGCAGTGACCCTGGCACAGGCACAACCCTCCACTTCAGAAATGCCCTCGCTGCTGCTCCCTCCTCACAGCACCTCACTGACACAGTGCACCTTGTGTGAAATTTAGGAGTGTAATGGCACTGCACCTCTGCCATCATCATGACATCCCTTCAGCTCCCACCAGCTTAACACAGCTCTTCTTCCAAGAACTGGAGGGTGGTTAAGTGAGGCTGCTCAAGCCAGCTAGACATGTGCTGGCTCCACCAAGATATCTCCCTGCATTCCTCAGCATCTGGGAAGAAGCTCAGGTTTTCTTTATATCCCAAGTGAATAGGAAATTCTTTACATTCCAGATCTGTATAAGAGAGTGCTGCTTCTAATGTAGTTTTTCTACACTTCTCTTTCAATGTAGAGAGCCACAATCGACCTGAGCTGGCATTTTTCCAGCACTCAGGGCTATTAGCATTTCAAATTATAAGCAATTACGGATCTGGCCTCTGTTGTATCTCACAACACTGGACCTGTTTTGTCCCAGCTAATGGTGCCACTCTCTTGACTTTCAAACAGGCTGGAGGGAATAAATTGCTACAGTTTATTCCCATACAGCTGACATTCCCGCCATGCCATCACTCACAAGCAGGGATGTGAACATTAGAAATGTAACCCACCACCCCAGACAGCCTCCAGACCTCAGAGGGGAGCTGCTGGAGAGGAGACTTTCCACTTCAAGACTCAGCACTGACACAAACTGCTGCCAGCAAGAGCCCCAAAACCAAATTGATGGCTTATAGAGGTAAGTACCACTTTAATTTCTACCATATTAACCATGTTCTTGGGATATTTGAGGCTTTTTAGAGGTGGGGAGAAGAGGCGGGGATATGATTTTCCTTTTCAGAGAGCAGCATTCCCCTTGCTGGCACACCAAGCTCTGCTCTTACCTTTAGGCTCATCAAGGGTGGTCATCTGAGCATCCTGGCAAACCAGGAGCTCCAACCCACAGCATCCTTGGCTCAGCCCTGCTGCCTGCATGAGCATCTCTTACCCTTGCACCCAGGAAGATTGTGCTTTCCAAAGCAAGAGAAGACTCCACTGCCAACCAAGGCACCCCAGCTCCAGAGCACGAGTACAAGGGGTGAAGCCATGATGAGCTCTGCCCCCCTGAATGTCTCCCTTCATTCCTGAGGTACTCTGCAGGCAGCCAATCCACCAGTGCTTCATTCAGTGCCCTGGGCTGAGAGAGGATGAAATGTTCCCCAAGACCCTAAGCTGTGATGTGGGCTGGGTTGTGCACCCAGAGCAGGCACTGGGCTCCAAATCCTCCTCCTAAACATGGCTCTGGGCAGGGGAAGAGAAAAGAGGTAGAGGTGCCACAGGGAAGAAAGTGGCCAGAAAATAAAGTACAGTTTCTCAGTGGGTGTCTTTTCACAGCACTGAGAACTGTTGGTAATGCAGGTAATCAGAACCACAGCAGTGGATTTGGATTTAATCTTTCACCCTGTGCTCCATTTTGCAGCAGCACAGGCTGCTCTGATTGTCTGACAGAGCAGAGAATTATTTACATCATTTACAGCCATGGAAGTTCACTGTCCAGCACTGTGCTACCAGAACACATCACTGGCTGTTCCTGTGCCACAGCCAAGGAGGAAGGACAGCTGTCTGTGCCTCTGCAACAGCAGCAGAGGGTGACCTCAGGGAATGGGCAGAGCTGGGCAGTGCCCTCCTCTCCTGTCCCAGTAGGGCAGGAGCCACAGCCCAGGCCCTAAGGCACAATGAACACTTGGCCCATCATCTGTAGGCTTAACCCAGAGGGTTGTGAGAATGGCCAAGCCTGGATGGGAGTGTGGAGCCTCCCAACTCCAAAGGACAAAACAGGGGAGGATCAAGTATTTCCTCAGCAGATGAGGGAGTGAGGCAAACTTGAGGGCAGGACCTGCCTCTTGAAAGGAACTTTATTCCCTTTGTTGCCTGAGTATCTTCTTTTTCATGTTTTTCTTTTCAGTTGCATTAATTAGTAAGTTTTGGGTATCTGAAAGCTTTGTCCATAACAATGTGATCTACCAGAGAAATTCCTCACTGTCGTTGCAAAAGGTAGCAAGAAAATTGAGTGGTGTATCTTCACTGCCTGAGAGAGGAACTTTGTCCACTTCCCACAAACTCTATTAACAAGAACTGTCACCTCTACCTCTGCTGCTAATTTAACCTGTAACATTTTAAATGTGTTTGCTGCCCAGCTCTCTAAGCAGAAGCAAACTTTTTATTTTTGGCAGGGAGGGCAGGCAGACACAAAGCCCTGGCTCTCCTGTGCCTTGCAGTGCACATGAGCCTTCCTATTGCCATTTCCTAATTTCCAAAGGTTACAGAGGGCAGGGGACAGCCCCTTGCTGGGTGCCAAGGCCGCAGCACGAGCTGGAGTTCAAAGCCACCCTGACACGGCTGTACTTGTGACAACTGTCCAATGCAGCTGGGTACATATTAAATTAGGCATCTTTGGTTTTGAAAGACTTTCCAACAATTAAACAATATCAATATTCTATGGGACACTTGAGCTGAAGTTTGGCACATGTGCTACCTCTGCCACTCTCCACAAGGCAGAAAATTAAAGCCCTGCTGTATTTCTAGGGATTTTCTACCCAGGGTGTTTGTTTTAGCTGCCAAAAAGAAGGTAATCCAAGCACACACTGAGATCACTGCCTAGATGTGCTCTTGGCAATTAGCATGATATCCAGTAAATCAACTTTTCACTGCAGAACACCTTTTCACAAGAGGGGAACACAGGAAGTATGACCAGAAAACCGTTTCAGCAGTTGCAAACCAAAACAGGTGAAACATACTAGCAATGTAATGGATTACAGGGTGAAAGAGGTGAGTCATGCCTCACTTTTCTAAGGAAATGGCATTAAAATCTAAGAGCTTAGGCACTGCATGTCTATGGTTACAAATTTACAGCTTTGATTTATAATGAGTCAAGTGCAAGCTAAAATCAGGCCTGGCTTCCCAAAGGCCTCTGGGTGGAAATGAACATATTTGCTTTAGTGATGCACTCGGGCAGCTCAACAGGCCCAGAGTTTTGTGTGACACCAGCTGCTTCCATATCAAATGCTGTCCACAGAGTTAAAATTAGCCTGATCCTATTTCTGGGGGGGTTTTGGCTGTGCAGACACTGCCTGTCTGTGCACGGGCTCCTGGCTGTGAGCAGTCACTGCCCAGGCACAGGGAGTCTGTGGGAGCGCAAATGCCACAGCATTCATTGAAACCAACCTTTCCTCCTCTTTGGACACAGGGTGTGGAACATGGCACTGTCACAGGAGGTGTTTGGGAGAGCTTGGATAGCACAGTCTTGATGCCTGCTGGGCACAGACAATAATCATTAGAACTTAATTTTCATTCAAGAAACATCCATGCAAGTTATTTAATTTTATGTGTTGCTTTCTGCCAGCTCAGTTTTCTGTGAAATGGCTTGGGGTTTGTAAAGTTATTTCCCTAGAAAAAGCCTCCTATGACTGTACAGTGACAGGTTAATTTAGGCAATTTGAACAATGATGGTTTGGGGAATTGGCACCTTTATCTGCTTCATAGTCGACACCTTAGTTATACACACAGGCTTCCAAACTATAGTGCTTAGCAATATTCTGATTATTTGTGCTTCTTAAATGCATGATCTATGCTCTGTGTAAAAGCTTCCAGACAGGAATAGTTTTCTTTACCACCTTTTACAGTGCAACAGGTAGGTCCCAGTTGAGGCTTTGAGTTGTGTGCAGCACATGCAATGGTCTGACAGTGCTCTGGCCACTGCTCTTCTTCCTGACTTGGTTATAGGATATATTCTGGCTTCCAGAAATTTTGGATAATTACCATGAGCCCTGCTGTTGAATCAGATCTCTTGGTGTAGGCTGGAATTCTCTTTTAGATGCTGAAGCTGCCACAGCTTCTCTGGTGAAGAAATCAGGGATAGGACCTGAACCAGGTGTAGGACTGAGAACAAGTATTCAAGAGCCCCAGCTCTGCCCCACTGCACAGCAGACCTCCAGCCTCTGCAAGGCCCATGCAAGGGAAAAATGATGGAAAATGTCCTCCTTATGTTGGCATCACTGCACCAGCTGCACCCCCTGCTCCCTCTCTGCCACCCTCATAGCCCAGCACTAACAACCTGCTCTAGCATCATTTGAAAGGTGCTCTGAAAGATTACTCTGCTGCTCAGGTGGCAGCAGAGGGAAGAGCTTTGCCCCAGCTTGGGCAGGAGCTGGCCAGAGACCCCATCCTTCAGATGCTCCCCTCCCCACTCCCAGACTGCCCAGCCCACACACTGCCATGTGGCATGGAGGGAGCCAGGCTTACACATCTCTGATGCCCAGCGTTGCTGCTGTGGTTCACGTGCTCACCACAAAGCCCCCCAGCTCCTGGGGGAGCCCCAATACTGGTGTGTGCCTCCAGGAAGGTGCCTCTGGCCAGAACCTTGCACCACCACCATGGGGACACAGGCACCACCTCTCAGCAGCCCAGACAAACAATTCTCTGACCAGTGAGCTAAAAACATCTCCTGGCATGTCAGGGAAACCAGAGATGAGAGAGCTTTAAATAGGACTCCTCACAGCAAACAGACTCCAGGGTGGTGCTGGGCTCCTGTTTAACTGTGCTCGTTCAGATCTCACCCTCTGACTTGTCTTGGAAGTGCACTGCTTGTCTCAGGTGGTGAGCAGTGCTGATAGAGCTGAACTAGGACAAGATCTTTAGGCCAGGGTTCACTGAGGCCACAGATGTGAGGTGATGGGCAACTGAAGGATTGTGTGCACTGCTCCCCTGCCTGGAGCATTGTCTGGAGGAGCTCCCATGGAGCAGGACTGTCACTCCTCTGCCCTTCACTGCAGCCTCCTGCATCCATCGTGCAGCAGCAGCAGGAGCAGCTCAGGAGCCTTACATGCACTGGGACAAGAGAGCTGACATTTCAGCAGGCTCAGGAGCTTTGGTTCATCTCTGGATCTGTCTGCCAGCTTTGATGATTTCAGCTTTAGATGACAGAAGCATCAGACCAGCAGTCAGTAACCACTTGAGGCACACCTGTGTGACAGAAGATGACAGAAGCTACAGCAGGCACGTGCTGCTTTGCATAGCACTTTGGAGAAGTGTTATGCAGGCTCTGCAAAAGCTACCCCACATTCCTATTTGCATCTGAGTGCAACGTAGCTACTGCTGTCATTCTAGAGACATCCCATTTGAATGTGTTCCCATCTGAGGATATATTTCCTTTTATTCCCATGCAAATGAAATCAGCTAAGTAAAATCATGATTTTGGGGGCAGAAAAGGCTCTTTCTCCATTTTGGTAATTACTACTATAGCAAAGACATCCTGTGCTACAGGATGCTGTAGCAGTTGCAGTTCCTGCAGTGCTGTTCACAAAAAGTCCTTCTTCCTGAAGGAGGGACACACGAAACAGGTGTGGTCTGGGGCCAGTGGAGATCAGGGCTCGGTGCGTTCTGCGGAAAATGCAAACGTAAGGATCCAGCCAGGGCAGCAGAGTCATTCTTGGGGCTCCGGATAGCAAAGCAATGAGTCACAGTTACATGCACTGATCGCACAATTCCCATCTCCTAAGCCTGCTGGAATGGGAGCCGCCTCCTTGGAAGGTGTGCCCCACATGGAGCACGGGGCTGGACAGGCTTCTCGCCCTCCTCTTTGGCCTTGTAAATTTAATCCTCCCTCTGATGTGCCGCAGAGTCATCCCCGGGCCATGGTGGGGAGGTCGGCTCGCTCACAGGCTGAACATTTTCTACCTTAAATAAAAAAGACCGTGAGTTTTTCCTATTATGGCTGAGGCTCTGCTTCATCATTACCTGCAGGCATCCGTGTGGGAATGGGAATAACACCCTCCAGCAGTGTGCAGTGCAAGGGAGAGCTGGGATGGGATCCATCCCCTACTCAGGCACAGGTGGGGCTGTGCAGCAGGAGGAGCCGATGCTCTCGGCACGGGGGCTCAGAGCTGACCCCGAGCAGTGCAGCCCAGCCCTGCCCCAGTGCCCCAGCTCAGCATTAACACAGAACTCCCAGGACACAGGAATCCTGCAGGCTGTGAGACTGTGTGTGTTCCCTCACAGCTTTCAGGGAATTATTTCGTCTAACTTTGCTACAGCATCCCAACTGCAGAGACAGCATTTACAGGTTCTTGGAACAACGTTCTTTCCATGGCACTGAATGGTCCATAGGATTCACATAAGGAACCCTCAGCATCCACTAAACACAGCCTTTGGGATGTACCTGTGCCTTGTGAATGCCAAAGATACAGCACAGAGCAGCAGGCAGGTGACAGGATGCCCAGGGGCTCCCCAAATGCTGTTGCCTGTATTCACACCTGCACATCCTCTGCAGGTCACAGCCATGAGCACCAGAGCCTTCACCCCAGGGCCTGCAGGCTCCACATGTCAGGCAGTCTGGGCTCAAAATCCATCTACATCTCTGTAATGCTCTGGCATGCAAAGAAGTGGGGCAGGGCAGGGGGTTTTTTTATAGGGAAGAAAGGAAGGAAATTAGCAGGATTTCTGTTTGACACGAATATACTTTAACAAGTATGGAGCCTCATGACTCCAAGTGGAAGCTTAGCATCTCTTAAAATAAGCTCTAGGCTCCTTTTAATGTCGGTGCTTAAAAGGGGATTTAGTCACTTGGTTCTAGGAACTCCAGTTTGACTCAAGTGTCCAATATCTGTCGGCAGTTCAGCTGTTATCCAAATAAGGGGAGGGAAAGCCAGGATTTTCCAGCCCTGAGAAACAGCTGTGCTCAGAAGAGGCATCTAATACGAGGGATAAAATTAATTCCCCCTCAGCCCTGGTGTGTGAGCCTCTCCCAGCCTCTGGATGAAGGGTCTGTCCCTCCCATGTGTCCCACAGGCTGTGGGGCCACGGGGAGCCTCTCGCTAGGCGGCCCCCGAGCCCCACCAGGGACCTGCCCTCCCCTCCAGGGACCTGCCAGGCAACGAAAAAGAGATTTGAAGGGACAGATATTGAGGCCCCATCTCTTCACACTGCATTTGCGCCCTGCACCAACACACCACAGGCTTCACTGCCACGTGAGCCACACACTGGGTGTGTTTGCTCACCATCTCATCAGGGATGTGCCTTAAGTAGTTCCAAAATTAAGCTTTCCACTGTGCTCTTTCCTATATTAAGGCTGCTGTTGCTCAAATGCCATTACATTCTGAGTGCTGATGCTCTTTGCTTTGCATCATTTACTCTGTAAAATGGACAAATCCAATTTAAACTTAGCAGTGACTTTGAAGCATGAAACACAGTACACTCATTCCAGTAGCCAAGCTGGTCTCCATGCTTGACAGTCTTTGCTAATTCCAGAGGGAGCCTCTCCTTGAAAGCCAGCACACCTTTTTGCCCTTCCCAAACATGAATGGAAGTGCCCACAGGAGTGCCAGGCACAACTTTTGAGATGCAAATCTCCAACCTGCTTCATGGGACGCATTAGAAGCTGAATTCACAGAAAACGATCCTCTGAAATTATGCTTTTTGGTGCTACCTGTTCTGAAAATATGCCAAAAATAAAAAAGATCTTTGAAATATACTCAGCTGCATTTCTACAGTTTAGAAAGACTCTCAGCAAGCTTCACATCCAACCAGGATTCTGCAGTTTCTGTGAATACCTTATCAATGGCTATAATAAGCTCTTGCAGCTATTTGATTATTTTCAGAATATCCCAGCTGATGCAAACCTGCCCCATTTCCCACCTGAAGAGGAGCGATTTTATGAGGTTGTTCCACAAATCACAACTGTCCCTGCAATCCAACTGATCTTCTCAGGATTTGTGGAGCATAGGAAGAGAAGCAAATAAAATCACTCTTTTCTCACTTCCTACAGAAGTCTCATTATTCACACCCCAGGAGCAACAGAGAAGCTACTCTCTAATCACACATTCACACCACTAAGGAACTCACAACTAGAGAGCTCACGACTGAAGTGGTGACAATTTCCCTGTTTAGCCATATGGCACAGAAGGAACACAGCTCCAGACAGAGCTTTCTGCAGCCCAGTGCCATTGGGAGAGCCTCATTCTTTGCAGATCTATTCATATCTCTGTTAAGCCCTACAGAGTAGTGCCACAAGATACCCAAGTGTCTAGCACACACTCCCAAAGCTTGAACACCTCTATGAAAATGAGTAGCACCATCAGGTACATGCAGATGGCTTGCAAAATGCATCATTTTCAAAGTGATTGAAAGCTGAGCGTTATCATGTGTATCTTTCCAAGCCTGTTTTTTAAATAAAAGACAAGCTGGTACATTAATGTGACGTTGCAGTCTAGCTCTGGCTCACCTCTAAGTGTAAATTTTAAAAAGCACTCCTCCCCTCTACACACACTCTTTGCAATGCAGTGTATTTCAGATCCAGCAGAAGCTTGTCTTGTTCCTAAAACAGATTTAATGTGTTTTCCATGATCTAAACACCTGGCAGAAGGACTCTGTGCAGATTTAATACTTTCCTAGCCCTGTGTTAAATTTGTCCTAGTGTTGCATATAGCATAATTCTGCAGCCATGTCAGCTATTCAGGTAATGCCAGAATGTCGTCACTAAGGTTTGTGTCAACAGCATGATCTGCATGTACCTTGTAATCATTCTGGTGTTGGGTTGCAAAGGTCCTTGGACTCTTCATTTGGCTGACTCTAATTCTGTCCACAAAGGTCTAGAGTTACACTAAGTAAAGGTTGACATTTACATGAGACACTAGGACTGCTAGAATGACTCACCAAGGTAAAACCTTGGCTAGATATTCTTTCAAGGTCGTAAATTGTAGGGTGATGACTTTTCACAGAATTGTAAAATCACAGAACGGTTTGGGTTGGAAAGGATTTTAAAGACCATCTCATTCCAACTCCCTTGCCATGGTCAGGGACACCTTCCACTAAACCAGGTTGCCCCAAGCCTCATCCAGACTGGCCTTGGACATTTCCAGGGATGGGGCAGCCACAGCTTCTCTGGGCACCCTGTGCCAGGGCCTCACCACCCTCACAAGGAACAAGGACTCCTAACCTGCTGTAGAAAACCTCTCTGCTTAGCAAGGCAAAGGGACAGGTCACACACAGAGCTCCTCAGGATGTGGGATCAGGATCTCAGAAGTCTGAGAACTGGTGATTACAGAAGCCTGAAGCATAAGGAAAAAGGAGATGTGTCAGAGAGAAAACAGATACCTCAGAGTGACCTTCCAGTGTTTTCTTGGAAGCTGAATGACCTCCTCTCATTTTTACTGCTGAGCCACACACACAGGACAGCTTTGACCTCCTACAGAAGCCCACTATTTCAACCACGTGAAACCAATTAGTAGTAGCAGGGCTAGTCAGCATTACAACCAGTGCCCAAATGCTCTCAGGACATTTACTCTCCCAAATACACTCCGCCCTTTAAAGCAGCACCAGCCATCATGTTCAGCAGACTTGAAAATTTCCTGGTTTACTAAATATCCCAGCCCAGGTCATTAGCCCTCAATCAAAACCAGGGAATTCAGACTAGGGCAATGACTGTCCCTAAGGAGAAGCTCATAAGCCTTTACCTAAATCTAATATTAATAGTGAGAGCATCTAACACACTCATGAGAAGCAAACTGTGGAATAGAAGGACCACACAAGAGGAGGTGAGAACAGAGCATCTAACATGAACCATGTGTGTGAAGGAGGAGTTTGTCTACAAACAGAGGTGCTGCCAGCAGCGTGGATTTCAAGAATGGCTTCTGCTTTTTTAGTAGACACCTACAGCAGCCAAGAACAAACAGAATTTCCAGCGATGGGGTCTTTCCTCAGCTAAACTGATAGGATCTGCTCTGATGAGAGCTTAACCCAGCCTTTCTCAAGCACTGGCAGCTGCAGCAGCCCACGCAGAGCTGCCTGTATTTACTGTGGGAACACTGACTGGTGTGTCACAGGGCACCAGGCCAGGCACACTTGCAACGCTGACAGCCACCATCCCTTGGCCATGGCCTCTGCCACGTCAGGAGGTCTTAGCAGCAATCATCGCATCGAGGAACTAATGCCATGCAACTGAGTAACTGTCTTGAGCACAAATTCATAAGCTGCTGCTATTCCTGCTTAGTGCTAAAGTTCAGTGCCTCTTTCATCATACTGGACACTTGTCAGGAGCTCTTCTTATTCAGTTCAGTAGAGCAACCTCTCCACAAGACCCTGCTCCTCACCCCAGGTACAGTATGTCCAAGGGCTCCTGCAGCACCTCACTGTGCTGCAACACAGATGGCCACAATCCTCTCTGACCACTGCACAGGGCAACCTCTCTGCATGTCTTGTGTGAGTCCAGACTGATCATGGACTTGGAAACAGAATGGAACATGAAGAGTGATGGCAGTTCTAAGGATAATGAAGTTTTTTGTTGTGCACAAAAAGAAGGGATAATGATCCTCCATTGCAGTTTTGTTAATGGTGTCTCAGGTTCATGGGACACTCTTTAAAGCAGATATATCTGTCCAGGAACTCCTTTCCTAATCTGAACATATCTGATTTTTCATCACCTTTTTTCTTTGGAGACAAAATAAAAAAAACCCAAGTCAACCAATATTCCAGGTCCTGAAAACTGACTATACCAGCTGTTACCTGATAGACTGGAAGGCAGCACTGCAACCAGCACCACAGGAATTTGTGGTGGAGTCCAGCCAGGATTGGTTTGCAGTGGGAACCCAGGGCAACTCAAAAACATTGGCTTCCCAGGCTCTGCTCCCACATCCAAGGGTTTGGGATTATCCAGCAGCCCTTGCATCACAGCCCAGCCCTGTTGATGGCCTCATGATATAACCTTGGACAGGAGCCATCCTTGAACTGCTTGAGACACGTTTATAAATCAAGAGGAACAGCTAGAAATATGAAGGCCATGGGTGGTCCAAGTCCATGGGAAACTGTGCCTGGGGCCTCAGGGCTCAGTAACACACTGCAGGTGTGAATGAGACACACAGGGATATGTTCTTATTTTAACCAGGCAAATCCAACTAGACTGCAAAATATCCATCATGGTAATTGGGTGTCACTGTTTTGGAGAGTGCTGGAAAGCAGAAGAGAAAGAGAACAGACCTCAAGTAAATTATTTGCACCAAAAAGCTATGCAAAGCCTCTGAGGAATTCAGACATGTACGTTGATTTTATTTGATAAGATGGGTTATTTGTAGCCTACTGACCTCTCCAAGGTAACTAAATCTCACCCTGCTGGGGTATCTCTGTCTCTCTACACCAGGTACCCACCTCTAACTCCACCAGTATGACTCCCAGACAGGGTGACAGTCAGCTAAAAGATCTCAAATTTGCAGTTACTCTACGAAATGTCTAACAAACACTGTAATTGCCAAATTCTACCATGTGTGATTGACAAGGGTAAGAACCAAACCCTGAAGAACCAACCACACTCTTCTGACTTAGAGCACTGTCAGGAAAACAGCTGCAACCTTAAAGAGAGTTAAGGTGTGCCAAACCATGACCTCTCACATCTGGTTCTTCACAGATAGCAAACACAAAGGAAAACTGCCACACAGGCAGTGGCTCTGGCAAGGAGATCACAAGGCAACATTATAGTGGCCTTCACAGCTGAGCATTCAGCAGCAAACAACAGCTCTGCAAACATCTGCCAATAGCTTCAGGTCCTGTATGCATGGCCACAGGCTCAGGGCTTGGCTGTACACGACACCAGCTACCAGGCAAGGTGGAATTTGATGCCACAGGCACCAAGAGAGGAGAGGGTGGAAGATGCCCTAATGGATGGGGAATGCAAATCCCAGGCCCTGCTTCTGCTCACGAGGATTGCATCACAGCAGTGAGCAGCAGGGGACCTCCAAAGCTCCTGCAGCCAGCAGAACCTGAGGCATTTCCATGTCTTCTCTTGGCTGGCAAACCAGGCTCCATTCCTTCCCCACAGCTGTGGGCACACAGGCACAGGAGCACTGTCACCATGTGTCACATGTGCTGCTGTCCCTCACCAGGGCCACAGTGCTAAGGCTCACTGCTTAGCAGAGTGTGTGACAACAGCACTGCTGCTGCTCCTGCAGGGTGTTTGTCAAGGCTGGCCTTTGTCCTGGTGCAGGTGACCCCAGAAGAAGTAGGGTTTTCATCCTGGGGTACACCAGCAAGGACAATCCCTCTTGCTACAGCAGAAGGGAAGCAAAGAGGAAACCTGTAAACCCTTAATTACCATGGTGAGCTATTAAGATCTCAATAACTGCTTTTTCTGTGTCAATCCAGTGCACTACAATCTTCATGCAGAGGAACCTAGCAGCCAGTTTATGAGGTTCCATTTTCACTTTCACTAAAGTAACAAGGGTTTCTTTAGACTTTCCCATCCAAATACATGAAAACCCTAGTTCCAGCAGGAAGCCAGGCTTCACATGTAATTTTGGTCTTTTATAGAGGTGTGTATCAATAATCTTAAAGTGTCTCTGTGCTCTGGAGGTGACCTGAGCCTACTCTCAAGTACTCAGGATGCTTCTCTGGCACCTCTGTGTGACCCAAACCAGCCTTTGCTCAGTTCACAAAACAGTCATTGCTGTGTTGTAAGGAAAAGGAGATAGTTCTAAACAAACACTGCTTTATGTTTGTCTCTCCAGGTTCTTAGGGTAAATCCAAAGGCTAAGCCTCCCTGTAAGTCTCAGCATCCTGTCGGGGCCAGAGGAATGTCACAGTAAGTGTAAATATTATTGGATCATGCATACTCAGCCTCCTAAAGCCTCTGTCTCCATCCTGCCCTGTTTATTTTCCCCCACACACTAGGTAAAAGCAGAGAGCCACCAGTGTTTTTCTGTCCATTGGTTCCTCAGCCAGTGCAGTCTCTCACAACCATTCAGTTGACCAGAGTTACACCACTTTAATTCAGCCTTATCTATTGGCACTCAAAGAGCAGGTTACACATGTTTTAAGTTATTATTTACAGCATTCTAGAAATATTTTGCAGGGATGAGCTCAGGCTCATCTTCAGCAAGTGTCTAAGAGGCAAGGATCAGCATGAATGTCAAGGTCTGGACCCTAAGCTCTGGAAAAGGGCTTTCTGGCTTGGAATATTTCCTAGTCAGAATTGCCAAGAATTGATGGAGGAGGTGACAGGGCTGGAAATACCCAAGGAGCTGCCACAGTTATGCTTTAAAGATTCACTTCAGAACAGAGAGCTGTTTTAGAGCACATATGTGGCCAAGAGCTGGAGAAGTCAGAACACCTGAAGACAGATTCACATCTTAACCCAGGCTGGGAGGGAAAGAGATGAAAACATGGGTTATTTCAAAGATAAAGTTATAAAAAAAGGCCAGTGTCACAGCAAAACAAACCCAAGCACTTTAGTTGCACATTTATATGCAAGACACATGGTTCCAAAGCTAAATGAGACAGAGATGAGTGCACATCAACACTTCACCATGGAACAAGGACATATATTGCACTGCAAATAATTGATCATCTCAAAAGTGCCTTTCTTGCTTAATCAGAGGTCTTACTGGAACTTCAGTGACAGCTGAGCTTTAACAGAGGATGTCAGGACAGAGCAGAAAAATCCTGCTCATTTCTCTACGTTCAGCCTCACTGTAGCAACCACAGACATGACACAAGCCAAGGAGTGCCTGACCTGGGAGCAGCTAAACCAGGTCAGGATCTCTGTGGAAGGGGGCAGCCACTGGCAGCAGCACTGATCTTTACACAGAGGCTGCAAGATGTGAGCAAGTAAATGGCTTAAAGCTCTGAGCAACATTTACTGGTTATCACCTTCTCTTCCCACTAACCTGGTGTCTGCAGGCCAGGGAGGTGTTTCCTCTTGAAGCCCCTGAGTGGAGGAGACTCTCCCAGAACATGAACAACAGATAAAACACTCTTCTTATCCTTCAAAGTGCCAGCAACACAGCCAGGTTTCTGCATGTGAAAAATTCAATCTATAAAAATCCCTTTTCTTTGCCATCTAGATGCAGAGTCCCTCGCTGAGCCTGGCTGGGTCTGCCTTTGGAACCACACCTGTGTTTACAAAGGTAAAGAGCACAAGTTGTCTGAACAATACAGCTTTCCTGCAACTATCAGCATTAGATTTTTGCATTTTTTTCTTCCATCAGAAGGTATTTCTAGGCTGGAACATTGCTTCATTTACAATTCAAAAAAGTCAGCATACTTTGTTAGTGATGCTATCAAACTAATATCTTAATTGGTAAACGATCCAGACAGACAGAACCACTTATAGCAATTCGTCTCATTTATTTCCTGCAAAGGAGGCTGAAGTGCAAACCTCACATTATAACCACCCTTATTATTACATCCAGTGGAACAGATGTTTTTCCTGCATTTGTATCTTTATTTAAATGCACAAGCAAGGCTCTAATGAGCACTGGTCTCCTGGTGAAAAAACTTCTACCCACAACCCACTGCAAATGCATTTAGAATTCAGAAAACTATTGTAAGCAAAATGAAAATACAGGGGAGACCATCCTCCTCAGCAAAGGGTGTATCATCTCCCAATAAATATTTCAATGGGGAAATACTTAGATCAGGCATTTAACACAAATATTTTCTCCTCCAGGGTCTACAAAACATAAGAGCTACCAAGGGTCAGCTGGTGGTGTTTGAGTGTCGTGTTCACTGCACACCCACCCTGCAGGTTCACTGGTACAGGGAATATGACCAGATTGTGGATTCTGCTGATTTCCGAATCCTGCGGAAAAGTAGGTGTGGCTGCACCAGTCTGGGGTACAGACAGCTCACTGGGGCAGGGATAAGACAGGAGTGAGGGGTGCTATAGAAATCAGGAGATGTTCATAGAGGCAGAGTTAAGTTTACAGTATCAGGTGACCCAAAGTCACAGGCTGCTGCACGGTCTGCACTTCCTCTGGCAGTGCGTAAGTGGGTCAGGCACAACTGGGGGATATTTCAGGCTGTTAGTTATTAATGACAGCCCTGCTGGGCCACGGAGGCATTGTCACCATATCCTGGAACTACTGATGAATTCAGGAAAAAAAGCATATCCTCATTTCAAACCATTTTTTATACTCCCGGGATTGAGGTCAGAGCTCCAGAGGGCCAAACCCACAACAACCAACTCCAAAGTCAGTAGAGCTCTTTGTGTATCACCTCAGTGGAGCTCTTTGTGTATCACCTCAGTGGAGCTCTTTGTGTATCACCTCAGTGGAGCTCTTTGTGTATCACCTCAGTGGAGCTCTTTGTGTATCACCTCAGTGGAGCTCTTTGTGTATCACCTCAGTGGAGCTCTTTGTGTATCACCTCAGTGGAGCTCTTTGTGTATCACCTCAGTGGAGCTCTTTGTGTATCACCTCAGTGGAGCTCTTTGTGTATCACCTCAGTGGAGCTCTTTGTGCATCACCTCAGTGGAGAGGTGTTTGTACCACCAGGTTCCTCAGACACACCTGAGCTTTCCCTATCCAGATGCTATTCCATGTGATGGATAGAAAGGGAGATGGTTTCCTTGTAACCAGGGTGACAGCTGAGGTTAAGGGAAGGGGAGTGAGGGCTGAAGAGTTTGGGGTTTTTTTTCCATTTTGACATTATGATAATTTAAATTATTTCTCTCTTATCTTGAGCAGAGGCTTGTTCATCAGCAGTTCCTGGTAAGTACACTGTGCATTTTTTTAGACTCCTCACCACACTCAGTCTTTCCCACCTCATCCAAAATAAAATAATAATGTCCAAAGGTAGCCAGAAGACAATAGTCAGTCAGGCCAAGACTGTTCAAATTCTTAATTTTGCTGCAAGCACCTGAAAGGCCCTGGTTTTTCCACACTTGGAAAAAGGTATCAATCCTTTTACATTCAGCCAATGAAGAGTACTCTGTGCTAAGAGAAACCATATCAATCATTCTGACCTATAATCTTTTAAACTTGTGCAAGGAAAGACAGAAGTTAGCAAAACAAAAAAAACCCACCAAAAATCAAACAAAAAACCCCCCAACCAACCAACCAACCAAAACACCAACCATAAAAAATGTGCTTTGTTTCATTAATGTCACAGGAAGAGCCTTCTTTAATCTTGCTCCTTCTAAAGCCCTTGACGCCCTCTACATCACTTTTTTGCATTTTATTAGAGCCAATCCCCATCACTAAGTAAAGAGTCCTGTAAAGAGCAGTTCCTACAGGTCACATTTGCCTCTTGTGGTACAACATCATGCTTGAATCTCTCATTTCAGAGGAAGTCTGCACCCTGGTTATTACAGAAGCTTTTCCAGAAGACTCTGGAATATTTAAATGTGTTGCTGAAAATGAATTTGGGTCTGCAGCATCCAGTGCACATCTCTCTGTTTCCCCAGGTAAGCACATGGATTTCTGTGTTGAGCAACTAAGCACAAAAAAATTTGCTGTTGCTCAACATCAGGCAGAATTACAGCTATTTCCCAAGCAGAAGCCAGACCCAAACAATTTTGTAGGCTCAAGAGAAGAGAAATGCCCAAAAGATGCAGTCTGCTTGGGTACCTCAAAGCTGGACACGAGTTGTTCTGTGTTTGTGCTTCTGGTCCCCCTTCTTCCCGGCTCAAGGATGACAAGGTGGAGGTGCTGTTCCCTCTCTCAGAGGAGTCTCATCCCTCCAGGGATTTCAGCTTGGCCCAACACACTGGCTGTGTCTATACCTTGTTTATGGTATAAACACAGCACGAGCCAAACCTGACCTGTTTGGCTCATGCTGAAGCCATCTGCAAGCAGAACAGCACCTGGCATGTACCCAGAGCTCACCAGCCCTGGCCAGCAGTCAGGTTTGGCTCATGCAGCTGTGCAGGTTTCAGTCTGTGCAGAGCAGAATGAGCCTCATCCACCTGCTCAGACATTCCAGTTTCCCACCCCCTGTTATTGCAGTGCTGTGCTGGTGAGCCACCACTGCTTCCTACCTGACGTGGGGACAATTCTACTTCCAGGAGCTAAAGAGCTGGAAAGCTTTGGAGGTGCTGCCCCCAGGCCAGCTGTGCAGGTCACCATGAAGAAACCCACCTTCCCCAGGAACAGCCAGGCAGGAGCCAAGGACCGTGGGGCAGCTGCTGTGCCATCCTACAGCCCAGAGAGCTCGGGGCTGGGCACCCGGGCAGCAGCCACAGGCTTTGGTCAGAAGAACTCCATGAGCCAAGCTGAAGATTTCCATGGAGCTTATGAAAATTCACCTCAGGCTTCTCCTCTGCGGTAAGACAGAGAGGAAATCACACCCCTGGGTCAGCTTTTCACAACACATGAGGCTTGAACTATCCAGTGGTACCAGCTGCGCACTCCAGTGCCCCTTACCCTGACAGGGATCAGGCACATGCAGTAGCCTGAGCTGCTTGCCTGGGTGACAATGACAGTGTGCAGCACCAGCCTGGCAGGTCACAGGCTCCATTTCACCAGTGTATAACCACCTAAAGCATCAGGGAAGTGCCTGATGTCATTTGCTTGCAGGAGTGCCTGTCTGTGAGTAACTTAAAAGCATCACCCCAAATAATTGTCCTCTAGGAGACCTTTGGCTGCACAGTAGAGCACGAGGCAAAGATTACAGGGCCTGGGAAATCTCAAGGTACAATTCTGTTGCCACCACCTCCCTTGGTGGCCTTGGCCAAGTGGCATCACCTCATGTTTCCTATTCTGAAAGACAGCAATAAAACTCGAGATCCTGTAAGTGTGGTGCAGACAAGACCTACATAGCATTCTGTGGAGGAAAAGCACTAAACCTGTGACCCACTGGATAGAAGGAAAACTGTCCCATGCCATGGTAGGGACACTCAGGAGATGGAAATTCTCCCCCAGTAATAAAGTATTCCATTTTATAACAAGACTTGATCCAATTTCCATCCCAAATGCAGCTCTCAGGTCGCTGTACACTTACTGCATTATCAGTTATCCTATTTGATTGCTCCAGAGAAACAAAACAGGTTAGAATACATAGATTGGTGATGGCATCCCCAATTCTGGAGGGTTTCTCAGGGGTTTATAGACATAATAATGACCCTGAGTGGTGACAGCTCAGCCATCCAAGCCCAGCAGAGGATTCCCTCAGCCCTGTCAGTGACAGTGAGAGCTACGTGGAGGCAGACGTGTGCCTGCCCTCCCAGCTGAGTGCCAGCCTGCAGCTGCAGTGATCCTGTTACAGAGTGTGGAAACGGCTGGCCCTGACAGAGAGCATTCCCTGGCTCAGAGATTATTTTTGGATGTACTCAGCCATTTTAACTAAACCAGTTATTTTAACAATTTTGAACATGCTCCTTTAAATTTTACTACGGGAGAGATCATATTTCAATATAGATGTCTCTATGCAGGAGAGTCACTTTTTTGCTAAATCACAGAGTAAAAATGGTTTTGCTTCAATAACCAGCATGCAGATCATTAAGAGGAAGCTCTCAGGTTCCTTTCAAGCCCTTCAATGAAATCCAGGCTCACTCCAGGGAAATCACCTGAGACCCAAAGCAGACCCTAATGCATAAAGGGATTTACCATGCCACCAAAATCAGCTATGTAATAGCTCTTAAAAATGTAGGTTACATATGTGTGTGTGTGCATATATACACATATATATATATATATATAATGTAAACAAAAGACATTAACTAGTCCAGACTTTGGGCACATCTCAAAACACAAATAGAAACTATAAAAATTTCTAGATATATCCATCTATGAGAATTGAAATACCTTTAAATCCCACAGACATACTGCCAGGTGCTTTAAAACACCATTATGAATGTGACTCAGCATTGTAAATGTTGCTGTTACCTCAAATGCAGCAATCATGGCTGATGGCTGGCTGTAAAATAACTGTCTTGTTAGTCAGATTTAGCATATAATTCCCTCATGTAGTGTATGTGGTTGCAAATGTATTACCAAAGGCAAATACCAACAAAGGCAGTGATGACAGAACAAAGCCATTACTGGGAAAAGCTAAAAATGAATGAAATTCTTGTACCCATATTCTCCCCATTATTGCCTAGCAACAGGCACTCCACAAAAGCTGGAGAATTCAATTCAACGAGACTGTCTATATCAGCTACTCCTTTCTGAGCCCTTTACACCTGCAGCTTAGTGTCCTCAACAGCCTTGAGGAAGCAGAATAAAATCATTTTTGATTATTAACTTCATTAAAGAAACTCAATCCAAGCAAAAGAAGAGGCTTCAGGCACGAGTATATTGCCAGGTATTTTAGATAGCTTTTAAGTATCTTAATTAATAAGCAACAGATCCTTAACTCTTTTTCTAGACATTTTTTGCTCTATGAATCAAGCAACGAGGAGAAAGAACCCAATCAGAAACAGCAGGGCACCATTCTTGGAGAGTAAACTGAAGCAGGACAGAAAAGCTGATTTCTGACACCTCGCAGTGCTGGTCACAGCACTATTAAGTTACTTGGCACAGGAGATGAGATTTATTCCTCTGCCTTCATCATTTCAGCTTCCAGTCCTTTCACCTTTTTCCTACCTTCTGGATGTCACGTTTTTCTGTTCCTTCTCTTTCACACAAGCTGTCCCGGTTGTGTGCAGTCTTTTAAGTGTATAAAACTGCCCTTAAACTGATGCCTTGCAGCCAACTTTAGTGCTAAGTTGAGGTTGGTGGGAAGCCAGGGAGCCTGTCTGAGCAGGGAGCCTGACCTTTACCGTGCTCACGGCTTCCTGCAGGGCAATGATATGATCCAGGTACCTTGTTTTCGAGTACTCGCCTCTCTTTGTGCAAACCACCTCTTTTTAATTATTTTAC
>VXBB01000328.1:540399-560341 GCA_013399915.1 Illadopsis cleaveri | reverse complement strand
TTTTTTTTTTTTTTTTTTTTTCCCTTAAAAACCAAATAGCCTTTCCCACAACTAGGGACGAGTTCCCTCCCTTCATCACTTTCATGCGACGAATTTATATAAATTAGCACTCAATTAACACCTGTTCTGTAGTTTTAGTTCACAAACGATGGGGCGATGTTTAAATACGAACTCTGGAGGTAGATTAACCTCTTGAGGATCGCTGTGCTGACAGACTCACGGGCACAGAAAAGGGAGATGGGAGGCAGCTCAGAGCCCACACGCAGCCCAGCTGCGGTACTTTCGGGCTTGGGGTGTTTTTTAAACAATAGGTGAGGGCTGCCAAAGTATAATTAAGCTATTTAAAACACTATAATGCTAATTTAAGATAGTGTTAGGCATTGAAGCTGGTAATTCAAGGGATACGGGATACGAGTCACCCAACCTGCCAGCAGGATCTGCTGCTGTTCTGGTGAAAACACCACAGCTGCATTTTTTTCACCCGTGTAAATAACTGTAATAACAAACTCAAGCAGCAAAATATTAATATTTACCATATTCTTATCATATTCTTTCCACCAGGCTAGTTTTGTCAACTCAGTTTATGACTGTTCAGACTCATCCATGAGCTGCTCCTGCCTGGGCTCCGCACAGGAGCGGGGTGTGGGTGGCCCCGGAGCCGGAGAAGGTGGCCCTGGGCACGCAGCGGGGGGGACTCGCTCGGGTCTGCGGCTGGGGGGATTTAAATGGCTTTTAAACCCGGCTCTCGAGTATCTGCTGCCTTTAAGTGCACAGCCTTAAAATCGGTACCAGGGTTTTATCATTACAGAGGTAATTCGCTACAAACAATTAGTTAAATGAATTAAACAAGGAATTTAGAACTACAGAATGATTTGGGCTGGAAATGACCTTAAAGACGACCTTTTTTGCTGCCATAGGCAGGAAACACCTTTCACTAGACCAGGCTGCTCAGGGCCCCATCCAACGTAGTCTTGAACACCAGGGATGGGTCAGTCACAGCTTCCCTGGGCACGAAGTTCCCTTGGGATAACTAAGTCCCGATTTAGGATTTGGGGACGTTCAGGCATATTGTAGCGGTCCTTGCTCGCTGCAGAACACCTGCTTTTCTGTTCAAAAGCTGGCGACTTGTTCAGTTCTCCCCGTTCTGCGGAGCCGGAGACGCTCCGGGGAGCGGCAGCGCTGAGCCGGGGGATGGGACAGGGCCAGCGGGGCCGGGGCTGTGCCCGCCGCCTCCCCAGCGCTCCGGGGCGGGATAGACCCCGGGACAGAGCCGGGATAGAGCCCGGGTCAGAGCCCGGGATAGAGCCCGGGACAGAGCCGGGATAGAGCCAGGGACAGAGCAGGGATAGAGCCAGGGACAGAGCCGGGATAGAACCAGGACAGAGCCCGGGATAGAGCCAGGGACAGAGCCGGGATAGAACCAGGACACAGCCGGAGAGAGCCGGGACGGGCGGCTCGAAGCTGCGGCTGGAGCGCCGGGCCGTGCCAGCGCTGCCCGCGGGCACCTGCCCAAGAGCCGGCCCTCACACGGTGTCCGGGCTGCGGAGACTCTTATTGTGACAGCGGCGGGGGCCGGGGACACGCAGGTCCCGCGGTGTCACCGCTGGCAGCACATTAAAGCCTCCGGTCTCGTACCGCCGCGCAGAGGGCGGCTATGACAGCCCGGGCCAGTGAATGACCGTCCCTTCCCAAAATACCGGCCACGGCCCAGGTGACAGCTCCTAGGCTGTAGGTAAGGTGCCTGTTCGGGGTTTTTTTCACGTCACTTTTCCCTCGGAGGCTGGTTAGGGAGGCGGCGAGAGGGGCCGCAGCGCGCTGGGAATGCTGAGGTGCAGCCGTACCTTTGGGGTGCGGCCGTGTCCAAGGGAACGTGGGCGGCGACAGAGCCAAAAACATGGGTTTGGTTTTCAACAGGCAAACTGCCCTTGTTGTAACTTACTGCTTTCGTCTTGTAAGGTCAAATGTCTCTTCGGGTGTATTTTTTTCCCCTCCCAAATCAAGGTGGAACGATTTGAGGAAAATGTGGCTTATCCCTTGCTGTGCATCAGAGCTTGGCTAAGTGCAATGTTCTAGAAATCAAAGTGAATGCTGGTTGCTGTCCACAGCCTGTGGTAGGGTGAATGTACAAATCCATGCACAGGTAGTGATATAAAAACGGGATAAAGACAAGACTTAACGAGTTTTCTGCAACAGTGAATGGGGACATAGTGTGGACATGCTCCAAAAATTTGAGCCAGCTCCAAATTCCAAGAGTATGACAAGGGGAAATTTAGGGAATTTTTACTATAAGGCCTCTGTTTACTTACAGCTAATTCACAACTAATATTGACTATTACCTTTAGGAAATGAAAACCTTAAGTCTTTAATATCAGAGCAACATTTCCAGTTATCTCCCCCCATGGGAATTTATGACCTCGTGGAGCCCTTCTCCAGGCTCTCCAGCGAGAGGCATACAATATACTGGGTATATATAGCAGCAAAACAGCTGATCTCAGTGGGGCAAGATTACAATATTTTCCAGCACATGTAACTGTGGGGATTTATATTCTCTCTCTCTTTTTTTTTTTAATTTTAATTTTTTATTAGTGGCTTTATGTTTATTTGGGGGCATTATTTATATATCCTGAAGCTGAAGTCACTTGTCCATTTAAAAAAGCTTGCTCAGTGAAACTTTCCCGGGTCTTGAATTGATGGAAAGCCCAGGTTTAGATACCAAACACCTGCAAAATAAATGCAGGACTCTGAGCAGCTCAGGTTGCCCTATCTTATCTTGCAGCTCATATCATTCCAGCAATTAGCTGCCTTAATAGCAAATCTCAGGAAATCACCTCAAACAGAGACACACAGTCCTTGGCATTCTAATCCCAAATCTCAGCTGGATATCAGAAGCTCTGAATTCAAAACCCATTAGAGAAAATATCAGGAGATTTGGTTTCAAAAGTTTAGTTTTAGACTTAAAAGAAAGTGAAACTTTCATGCTTCCCTATGGTACGACAAATTTATTGGCACAGATAGCTCGTTCTGGGGAATAGTACATTTAGCATTTTGACAGGGCACAAAACAGCAGGATCCAGGGATCTTTAGTTAAGATGATACACGGGAAATTAGCTGACTTAGCAGTAGTATCTGTGTTTATCTGTAGACTTAGGCAGGTGGTTAACCAATTGCTATTTCCTTTAGAATTTGCTGGGCTCTAGCATACAAGACAAGCACGGTGATCTCTGCACCTGAGCCAGACTGCGTGGTTGTAATTGTAACCCAAAATGTTCATGCAGTTGTGGGACAGTTCTAACAAATCCTAAATAACTTTATTTTAAGTTCAGGCTTTAATTTAGTTGGACTTTAACTTCATAGTGTTTGGATTGCTAATGACTGCTCAGAACACAGTATTTTTGTGATTCAGCTTGTGACATACAATTTATTTTATCTGTATTGTCTTCCTTAAGGGAAAATCCACTCCAAGAAAGCCTCTATTCTGCAAGGCAAGGGTTCCATTCTATCCAGGAGCCCAGCCAAGAAAACTTTTGTGGCCTGCCACCTGGCTTTTACCAGCCACCTATCCAAAGCCAATTATCACCAACAAAAACCCAGGACAGCCGTGAAACCTCTCCTATGAGTGTCCCTAATCTCCCATCCGTTTCCTCTATGTGCCAACCAACCATGTTTAACTACGAACGTCCAAAACACTTTATCCAGTCTAAGAATGTGTGTCAAGGGCAACAGCAGCCTCCAGGACCTGCAGCCTCTACAGAGTCAAGCAGAGAAATCAAACAGTCCTCCATCCTCATACAGCCTCGTAACCCCAGCGGGCAGAAATTCTCCTCCTCGTCATCGCTGAGCTCTTCAATCACGCTCTCCTCACCTTGCTGTAGTGCCCCTAAGGAATCCACATATCCCATCACACCTGCATCTGCACAGTCTCCTGCTAGCTCATCATCTGGGCAGAGGCTTCTACCCATGCCTAACCAATCCCCCGCAGCCTTCCTGTGCTCAGTGCTCCCCTCGCAGCCCGACTATAACAGCCCAGCTCCTTCTCCCATGGAACCTCAGTAAGTATATACAGCCTGCTAACCTGCCCTGCTTCCCTCTGGCCTGGCCTGTCCCCAGTACTGACCATCCCAAACCCAATGCCCTGGTAAAGCACCAGGCTGGCCCAGCTGATGGCACAGCCCCCACTGACTGCTGGTGGTCAAGGCAGAGCTCAGAGTCGGGTTAGGAGGCTGAGTGCCTGCCCTTGTGTGGGAATTAAACTGCACACTGGGCATGTCACAGGCTGCTGTGTGAGTTTTCTGGAGCTGGTTTGGATTGTTCAGTTTGATTTGACTGAAATCTCTTACGGTTATTTAAAACAGAAGACAGGCACCCATCTCAAATTAATTTCTTTCCAAAAACATGGCTTATGAACAGGGACACAGGGGGAAGGCAGTAGTATTCCCCACACATAAACAACTTAGAGAGTCCTAGCAAGCCTCAGCAATATTTTCAGGTTCCACATCATGATGTGGATCTAAACTCACCTACAATACCCCTTTTATTAATCATGCATGTAAAAGAAAGGCAGCCCCTTGAAAAATTTACCCCTTTAGAGCAAAGACTAAATTCTTTCCTGAATGTGTATTATATCATTTTGCCTTTGGGCTGCAATCCAAATATCTTCCAAGGTCAGTGAGATCTCAAAGGGAGCTGGGCCTTGCCTTCTCACCAACTTGTATTCCTGCCAATATCAGCTGGAGGTCCTGGGGAAAGTCAGGGTAGAATGTGCACAAAGTGAGATATTGGAAAGTTGATAGGAGCAGGGGGTTCTGCTGACTTGGATATAAATCCAGGTTTAAGTGTCAGTTTGCATTCAGGAAGTCAGAATATTTCTGTTTTCTGAATCATAGCACTAAGGGAAGGGGAAAGGTAAGATGGGGTGGGTTAACCGAGGAGTGTTTCCTGAAGTCCTGCAGGAGTGTGGGGGGTTTGGACACAGCTGGAGTTTGTGACTGCTGGGGTTTGTGTTTGTGATGTGGGGTTGTTTGTTTCCATATAAAGGGCTTGAATGCCTCACTATGCTTTTCGTATAAGCTGCTCTTAAATGCAACATGGGGTGAGATGAGGAATTATTTTCCCAATCACGCTACTAATGGGCAAACAGGGACATGAGGTGTATTCACCTGTTGGGCAAATCGCTAAAGTTTTAAAGTTATAACTCACATTAAGTTATTAAGTCCAAGCAGTGCTGGGGGTATTCTGGAATTATAACACTTCTACTCTAGTCTGGTCAGCAGAACAAATTCCCAGGCAACAGGAGGAAGAGGATTTGGAATGGAAATAATTTCTGAACACAAGCAGGTCACAAAGCAGGTTAGAGCCTGTCAGCACAGAGTGTTGTGACCTCCAGCAGACCTTTACAACCTGTTCTGATGGATGCTCCTCTTTTCCTGGCATCTGTCAGAATCAGATGTGGTACCCAGCTCCAGGAGCTGATTGTATCCCGTGGATTGCAGGGTCAGGCTGTGAGGATGTAGGGATGCTGAACGAGTGTTGTGGGAGGACACTCTGTGACTTGGCTGCATCATGATGCTTCTTCCCCTTAAGTTTTTGATACTCAATTACCCAGCTTGGTCTGTTCACCTCCCAGATGCTTTGGGGGTCCATTTGAACCACAGTTTTTAGGAGACAGGCTCACATTTCCCTGTGCATTCTGTGAAGCTGTAGCCAGTAATCCAGCAGGCCTATGGGAATAACTTTGTTTTCTCTCCCTGCATGAGTAGTTACTCGCAGCCCATGTATAACAAACAAGCCAGCATCAACTCTATGCAGAAGACATCAGACCAAGAAATTCGAGGAACAAAAGAGGCCCTCATTCAGGACTTGGAAAAGAAACTCCGATGCAAAGACAGCCTTCTCCAGAATGGCAACCAGGTAAGGGATTAAAGAGCTCTCAGCAGTGCAAGCAGGGGGGCAGAGACTGCTTCTACTTTCCCAGAGGCTGGAGCCTCCAAACTGAGCTAAAAGCAGAAGGAAATGCAGGAGCAGCACTGCCCAAAGACCTTTACTCAGAACTTCAGCAGATCCCACGAGAGCAAAAGCCATTTATGACCAAATAGTCTTTCAGTGTGAAACAAAAAGGAAGATGTTTAGAGCTGTGGCACAAATTTGAACTCTCTTCTAGGGTTCCTGTTGAACATCACATCCACAGAAAATTAAAAATCCAAGGAGAATGTCTCAGTTCTCTAGACATGACTACAATCTGGTTTTCAGCACTGAGGTTAATAAACATCTCAAAATCATTAAAACCTGAGGAAAAATTGGAATATTTGAAAATTCATTCTAGGAGCCACCACCAAATAGGGTAAATTTTTTCTTTTTATATGATCACCACCAAATGGGGTAAATTTTTCCTTTTATATGAACAACAATAAATGAAAGAAATTATATGAACTTTTATCATAAAGCCTGTCTCCTATCAGAAGGCTTCTTATTCTCAGTACTTATTTATTTATTCTGCAGAGGGTCATAATGGAATCCCCTTTGCCAGGAAATCAAAGTCTGGCAGAAAAATTTGCTACCAGTAGGGAAGCCCACTGCAGCAAGCTAGAGCAAGCAGGTTTCTAATGTAGGAAACTTTCTGCTGGCTGGAGGAAGATTGGTAAAGGGCCAGTGTTTAAAGTTTCCATCTTCTTTCCCCTGAAGTAGAAAGGAGTATTTTCATGATGATCAATGAGAACAGGTTTGTGTCATATATGTAATTTTAAATACTGAATGAGGGAAAAAATCTGACTGAATATGCCCCTAAACAGGAATGTCCTATGTGCTGTAAGAAAGCTTGTCATAGCAAGTCAGCTTTTCTTCCCATAGGAAGCCAGGCTAAAAATAAGGCTTATGCAATCAGCACTGTGTCCTCCTCCCCTTGTCCTCCAGCGGCGTCTGAGCCAACTGGCCAATCTCAGCCACACTTGATATACACGTAAGGACCTCAGGGATATTCAGCTCTCACAGGTTCTGCTAAAGGTCTTGTGCTCTCTTCTAAAGAAAAGTCCCACAAGGCTCCCAAACCTTTCCCCAGCCAGCAGTAGACACATGTGTATCTGTCCAGAGTAGAAATTCAGTCAGAGCTTGTCCTCGTGCCACAAAATCCAAACCCGAGTTAAACTTTGTGGGCAGCAGAGTGTCAGGTGTTCTGGTGCCCAGGGCAGTAACACACTTTTCTAAAGGAACCCAACTGACAGAGCTTGAATTTAGCCCTGCTCATTTTCATCCCTGTGTGCCACATCCAGATCGTAGAAACTTACTGTGTCATGCCTGAAACGTGTCCTTGCCTCCTCCCCAGACAGCTCACAGCATTTCACCCTGCAGATGTGCTGGCATAAACCTCCCCAGGGCTTTCAGGGGCAGTGGTGCTCCCCTCTGGCTGTGCCTGCTTCTGGTGTGGCTCTTGCTTTTTTTGGGAGCATCCATCATGCCTCCAACTCCACAGCTGAATGACTTGGGAGGTTTTCCCAGCCCTAACAGAAAGGTACCCTGGGACTTACTCTGGCTTCTGAGGATGATGCCATCAGCTACCCATAAATAATCCCAGCAGAGAAAGAGGAGGAGTGGAAGGCCACAGATGGCATTAGGGAGGCTTTGATGAACAGGCAGTTTAATCTTTTATGCATTTCAGTGCTGTATATATTGAGGCTGACTTCAGTTGGCATCACAGACTGCAAACCCTTTGGGCCAGACGTGGGGCTTCTGCTCAGCTCCCACTTCCATTGACAACATCCTGAATTTGTGGCATATTAATGTGCTCTTAACAAGCTGATCTGAAATAGTAAATGGACTTCTGAGTAGAATTGCTCTCCACTCTGCTTTCAGCGCTTGACTTATGAGGAGAGAATGGCTCGCAGGCTGCTCGGACCAGTGAATGCTGCCTCTGTGCTGGACACACAGGGTGAGGACAACATGCAGAATGCACAGGTAACTGGGGCCTGTCTCTAGAGCAAGGATTTCCTGTGATTGTGATGTGGGCTGCTTGTGCCTGGGTGGGGCAGAGATGGGGCTTATTTGGTTTATTTGCTCTGAGGGGATGGCTCTCAGAGCTCTCTGTGTCAGGGGTTTGGTGTTTTTGCAGGGTGATGGCTGAGGGGGAAAATTGAAGCACCATTCTCTTGCTGTGCCTAATCTGTAGGAATGATCTCCCCAGGGAGGAATTTCAACAGCTGCTACACAGCACAGTACCCAGTGCCTGTGACAGGCAGGGAGCAGCACCATGAGGGAGCCAGGTACCCACTCCCAGCAGCCTGAGTGCAGGCTTGGCCAGGACAACAAAGTTTACACCTGTCTCTGTTCAGAATAAGCAACATTGTCTTCAAGAGGTCATGGCCTTGGGCTGGGATTGGTTGGGTTTTAGCCCTTCCAGGGGCTGCAACCATTAAGAGAAGGCAAAGCAGTTATTTCAGCAGCCCACATGCTGATAGACAAGAATCTGTCACTACTGGCATTTTCCATAGTGTTTTAGCTGGAGACTTGCATCATTTGTTGGTTATTCAGGCCAGTTAGAAGCTCTCTTTGGCACTTCTGTGCTCAAAGTTAGTGGAAATGTCTGGTATGGCACTGGGTACCTGTGCAGGAAAGGAAACACCCTCCTGCTGCAAGCAGCAGAGAGGCAGGAGCAGGCACTCACCTGCCAAAGCGCCCTCAGCAGAACTCCTGCATGGAACAGACACTTCAGATCACAGCAGAGGAGGAATACACAGTTTGAGCTATTTCTCCCCAACCTGCCAAGAGCAGGAAAGAAGGGAAAAATTTGAATGTCAGACAGCAAGAGAAGTCTCATCTTTTGCAGACAACAAGGAAATATTCAGTCAAAACAGGATGACTGACAACTTTTCAACATGTGTGAAATGCTGCTTTAAAAAAAGAACATTGGAAGCAGAGATTGACTTATGTTTGGGACATCTTACTCCCATTGTTCAGTCTTATTTTTAAATATTGTAGTCACTGATTCATTCAACCTCCTGGTTCCTCAGGAACGTAACTCAGTCCATGTAACAGGTCATTAGAATCATCAGGAACTTCATCACTACAGCATCATTTGGCAGGACAAGTAATAACTGTACAGAACTTGTGTAAATGAGCAGATACAGGCAATTGCCTTTGGACTGCACATTGAACTCAGACCAGCAAACCCCTCATTCATGTAATATTTCCCCTGAACTTAAAACTGCCTCCGTGCTTGAAGTTTAAACCCAGGCTTAAATGTCCCACAGGACTGGGCTGCAGAGCACAGAACCAAACACTGGAATGGCTCAGTGCAAACACTCCAGAAATTTTCAGGCAGCTTTTGCTCTCTCTGACTCCATTGCTAAAACGAGTCGCTGGCACCAAACTCGGTCGCATTTTCCAAACATCCAAGCTCCTAACAGGAATCAATCCTGGGTGCTTTAGCAGATTTAGTCATGTGATTGCAGAGTTGTCAGCGAGCTTAGCTGGTGCTGTGATCTAGAAAGAAAAATATTTTCCAGCTCAGCATGTGTCCATCACTGCTGGTACCATATTTAAGTGGGCACAATACGAGGCTCTTGCCAGCGATTCCACTTCTATTCCTGCTGTGGGGAAGGACACTCTGTACTCAGCTCTCAGTTTAGATATTGCCAGGAACCCTGCTCATCTCTAACAAAGGTTATGGGCTGGCAGAAAACTTTGTGTGTGCCAGACAAAGCTGCTGCACCCATCACCCGGGTAGCAATGAGAAGTTCTGCCGTGGCAAAGCCTATGGTGAACACAGAGTGTGTCAGGTCCTCATGTAAGATCCTCTACCTCAATGACTCCAATGACTTCTGAAGTAGATTCATTTTGGTTTAAAGCAGCAGTCAGGATATGAACTTAAAATGGCTTCTCATTCATCTACAGATAAATCTTTCTAAGTGAACTCACCTTTCCTCTTTCTCTTCCCAAGCACCAGAATGCAGAAAACATCAGGCTGCAGGTTCCTACAACACATGTAAGGTAAAGCAAAAACTTGTGCTGTGCTATTCTTCAAGATCTTATTTCAGACATTTCTAGACAATGTTGGTTTAATCTCACTACTCACCACTTTTGCTAAAGTAGCAATTACTAAATTCACTCCCTTTCAACTAAAATGCTACCATTTTTGGATGGATGATGATGTCTGTGATCTTAATCCAGTGAATTCTAAGCATAGCATTAGAGGTTTAAAAACTCTATGCATCTTGGGAAAATATTCTTTGTATTCTAGAAGATTAATTTCTAGTCAAAGAAATATAAATTGTTTTAATGAATATAAATTATGAAAATGAAACACAGCTATTTCTCCTGTCAGTTCTTTTGGATATTAGGCCATAATGAAAGTCATGGTTCTGTGTTGAACTGAACAACTTGAGCAAGAGAAGTGGCTGACCAAAAGTTATGACTTACAGCTGAAAATCCAACCAGAACTGTAGTGTTGGATTCCTAAACGTGTTAAGGGACTCCAGCTGCAATCAGAGCTTTGATGTCACTTGTGCTACAGTAGCTTTTCCACAATTAACTGTTCCTGTCCCATTTTCAGGAGCAGACCATCCTCAAGAGGCGACGATCGTGGACATGACTCGATCCAGGAAAAGTTTTTTCAGCCACGTTTTACACAAGTGCCTGAAGATGTTGTGATTGAGGAGGGGAGGTTCTGCAGGCTCGACTTCAAAGTAATGCCAGCCTCTCCCTTCCCATTCCACTGCCAACCTCTCCCTTCCCATTCCATTCCCTCTTGGGGTGTGGGGCCTGGAGAGAGGTCTCTGCAGTGCCTCTGCACTTTAATAAGCCAGAGCACTAAAGGCAGATGGTTCAGGGTCTCCCCAGGCTGTGGAAACCAAGGAACAGGAGATGGCTAAATATTTCAGCATTTTCCCTTGGAAAATGTAATTAGCTGCATAAGGTTATGATTAAAGCTAAATAGTGGTAAATATAGACCACTACAGAATGTCTCTAGATCTCCTTGGGAAGAATGAATATTAATGCACTGCTGAAAAAAGGATTTTTGGCAGGGAACCTTGTGCTTTGCACAGGGACTCCTCTCACTACTCCAATGGACACACGTCCAGTGAGGTCTGTGTAGGACTCACCTCCCTTTATGAGCCTTCTCTGAGGTAACTGTACCCTTGCTGGAGCAGACAAGCAAGGAAATGCCTTCAATAGAAACAAAACTCAAGAATGGCCTAAAACTTCATGGCAGCAGTACCAGCCCTGGGGTAAGAGAGGACCCTGCTCTCCCTCACAGGCTGGGGTTTTCCTAATGACTACCAATCTCTTTGCTTCAGTAAACTCTGACCAGACTTACACATGGCCTTTAGCCATCTTCCTCCAAGTTGCCTGAACTTCTGAATGCTGTGGAGAAGCTGGAGCAAACCTGTAGGACAGTTTATTTACAGCCCTTATCAGTTATGTGTGTCAGGGCTGCTGCAGTGATAGCTGTGGGAATGAAAGGCTGAACCCACAATGAGCATCTTGGGCCTGATCAAAGCCACCTACAAGAAGGGAACAACAGGGGGTTGCAGGAACAGCAGCTACTGTCTTGTAGCTAAAACTCATCTTTCCACAGCACTTCATGAGCCTTTCTGTGCAACATCACATTAATATTCAAAACTAGGCAACACTATACAATTTTGCAGTAGCAACGTGGTTTGATCACCTATCAGCATCAAACTCCCTGCAGTATTGGAGGGATTTTATTATCTTAAAGGTGTTTAACTCTTCACTTCTCTCCCTCACAGGTTAGTGGGCTCCCGACTCCAGATGTGATGTGGTACCAGAATGGAAGGATGGTTCATCAGGATCAGTTCCATAAAATGATAGTGTCAGAAAAGGGGTTCCACTCGTTTATTTTTGAAGCAGTCAAATCAGCTGATGCAGGGACATACGAATGTGTGGCTGTCAACCGTGCAGGAGAAGCCTCTTTCACAGTAAAAGTGGAAGTAATTGGTAAGACTGAGAGCACTGATAGTTCCCTGACCACACAGGGAAGGTTTCAGCAATCTACTGCTTTTCTCCCTGTGTTTGGGACATTAAACTAATAAGATGCTGAGGCAGCACTGCACATATTCAGGCTCAAACAATAAAAATCAACTTACCTGTTCCAAGACTATTTTAATAACTACATCTAGGATGCTGTATTTCTTCAAGCCACTTCTATCAGGACATTCAGATGTAATGAGATGTCAAAAATTGAATTTAATTAATGTAATTAATTTTCCAGTATTGATAACATATGTTAATTGACTCTCCTAAAGTGGACTATGTTTACTACACCCTTGTGCTCATGGGAACTGCCTGCAGGCTAAGGAGATGTAGTGAGGAACACATGTCCTGAATTTAGCCTCCTGAAGTCTTAAAAAACCAGCATGACATGAGCATTCCACACTTCCAGTAACTCCTCCTTATCTCTCCTCTTTAATTTAGCAAAAGAACATCACATGCCTCCGACTTTCATTTTCAAGCCACAAAGCAAAAAGGTTTTTGAAGGGGACACAGCCAGATTGGAATGCCAGATCTCTGCCATCCCAACACCTCGAATTTACTGGAAAAGAAACAACGAAATGGTACAATATAATACAGACCGAATAAGGTATCCTACTGATGAGTTGGCCATTGGTGTGTTAGAAAACAACAACCAGTATTTGCTGAATCAAATGTAAATAAATGGGCTGGTCTCTAAAAGCAGCAGGCTGGAAAGCTGGATCTGCCCCTCCTGTGTGACACAGGGGGCACAGCCCAGTGTGCTGGCCAGGCACAGTGCTGATTGCCTTGCTTTGAGGGCACAGAGGGAGAGCTGTGCCCAGGGGCTCCTCTGGGTGCAGCAGCAGTAGAGGGCCCATGGAGAAGCACAGCTTTAGGAATGAAATGTGCAGTGTGGGGATACACGTTGATGCCACCTGCAGGGTGCCAAGATGTGAGTCACTGGTGGCTCTAACACAAAAGCAGTGTTCATGTCTGAACAGTGTGCAGTGCAAGAATTGTTCTGGGGCTTGCCCAGCTCCTCAGCATGCAAACCGACTTTGCTTTCTCTTCTTCCCCCTCAAAGCACTTAGGCATTAACACCTTAATTTTCCAGCTTGCTCCATGACAATACTGGAAGGATTTGCCTCCTGATCCATAATGCAAACAAGAAGGATGCTGGCTGGTACACCGTGTCTGCTGTCAACGGGGCAGGGGTGGCCACGTGCCACGCCAGGCTAGAGGTTGCAAGTAAGTTCCAGGTCCCAGTGCCACAGAAAGTGCATCTTAAATTCAGAACTGGCCCTCAAGATTAATCTCACGAAGTTCAGACTGCTGGGAGGATTTATTTCCTAGACAAAAAGTAACTATCCTGGGAAAAGCTCTTTTGTTTAGTACAGGACACTGTGGAGTGTCCTTTTGCTATTTTAAAAACTACAGTTTCCCTGACACCAAGCAAGAGGGTGAATATAAATCTCTGGTGTCTGAGGTATGGGTTTGTCTGCTAAATTCTTCCCAAAAGTTTGATGGTTTATGTTGCAGATAAAAAGCAATGGGGTTGCTCTGCCATAGGTGTCTCAACACTCTGGGAAGGCACTGAAAGAGGATTTTTCTCTCTCTTCCAGCACATGCAAATAAGCCACTTCCAGCCCCAAAGCAGTTACGGGTTCGACCAACTTTTAGCAAGTATTTGGCACTTAATGGAAGAGGACTGGATGTGAAACAAGCTTTCTCACCAGAAGGGGAGTTTCAGCGTTTGGCTGAGCAGTCTGGACTGTATGAAAGTGATGAACTTTAACCGGAAATGAAGAGGAAAACCTCACACCTATAAGAGACAGTTACAACATAGATGCAGTTAACTGGTGATTGCTCTAATTAGCAAAATACCTACTTACATATTTTTACTTTGACTCTTGCACATTCAGCTGTTCCCGTTTTACCATGTTAGATTTTATTTATATGGTTTGGTGACTATAACAATTAACTGAGTATTGCATTTTAACTAGAAAGCCTAAGAAAGCAGGTTAATTAGTTTTTACAAGTGTGGGTGGGCTTAGTTCCACTTGTGCTTGGTTACATGCTAAGGTAGCTTGGTTTGTACTGCTTCTCTAATATCACTCGTGATAATATCAGAAGTCTGAATACTAAACCAAATAGATTAGAGTGTTTTTATGAGAATAAATTTTAGGCAAATAAAATTTTAAATAACCAACATCAGCTGTGACTCTTCCTTGCTTGTTCTGTTAAAAGCAGCTTTTGAATATCTGGCATCAGCTGCAGCCTGGGAAAGATGGATTCTTACCCTCCTAAGCTTTCCACTTGTCCCCTCCCCTGTCCCCACTGTCATTTGTCATCTGACATGTATAAAATATTTAGCATAAACTGAATGCCGACACCCTATTAACACTACCCCATGCCAGTGAGGCAACATCAATATTTATTCTCCTTGCTCACTTGACCCAAAAGCTGCCCTTTATATTATGAATCATTAGTGCTATCATGTTTTCTCTCCTTTAATCAAGGAGTGGTTGCAACTTATCTTGCTGTTGACTCTCAACAAGCTGTTGATTTGAGCCTCCCAAGTGGTTTGTGTGCTGCTGTCCACAGACACCTTGCTCAAAACAGTGTTAAATACCATGGAATATGATTTTGCTGAACTCCAGCAAACCAAAATTGGAGACCTTTCAACTGTATTTACTACAAGAAAATTTGTGGGGGTTGATCTAGCCTGAGCTCCTCAGCAAGGTGCACAGTCAGCAAACCGCTCAAGCATCTTCCAGAACACAATAAAGGAGGCCTCAGTTTCATCCTGCAGTGCTGTACCATTAAATAACCCCCCAAATCTGAACTGCATAACACTAACTCTTAAATGTCCCCAAAAATCCTGCAGCTCTACCACCACACGTCTCCTCTGGGCTGCCCAAGTGATGAAATGCACTGAGATTATTCCCCTGTTGCACATTTGGAGATGGAGCTGATCAGATGCAAACCAGTACCCAGTTTGCCCACAGGCTCCACTGGAAGGTTGCAAAGCCTGCATCATTTCTCTGGCAGATGTCTTTACACACAAGTCATGGAGTAACTGAGGTGACTCCCACATTTACCAGCAATCAGCTGTGTCAGCTGTAGCTCATTCAGTACTCACTCCTTACTCCACACATCATCCACCCAAAAACATCCCTGCAGTGGAAACGGCTCTCAATTCCCAGCAGCACAACTTAGTGACAACTGGAAATGGCAGAGCAAGGTTAGAAGCTGTTGTCACTCTCTAAATTCAGCCTGTGACTGTCCCCTTCTTGCCCCTTCTCCCTGGTGGTGTTCAGTGTGCTGAGCACAGACGTGCTCCCTGAGCAAAGCCCATCTCTGCCTGGAGCCCTCCTCTTCTGAGGGAGACAGGAGCAGTTCTAGGAGCTGATTTCTGCAGGGCAAGGCTTTCCTTGTCAATATGTTTTCTTGTAGAGAAACAAGTGAAGAAGCTCCCTCACCTCGTGGTTCCCCTGAAAACCATGTGCCAACTGTCGTGTTTTCAGCTGAAGAAAGGCAACCAACTCCTTCAAATGCCTCTGGAGAAATTCTGGGTACAAACAATACTGATACTTCTGAATAATCAGCCTGGGAAAACAATAGGCCAGCTAATTGCTGCATCATATACTCAATATAAGACTTGGGCTGGAAAAAGTCTTCAATAAAAAATATTTTCATGGTTTGCAAAGGGATCCCTGTTGGATGGACTCTGCTGGGACAAATGCTATCACAATGGAACATTAACCCTCCCAAACAACAACAGCCATATTTACTACAAGAATTTGCTGCTGGGAGTAGTCCAGGTCCACCAGCTGAAAGGAGGCAACACCACTGGATCCATCTACCTGTAATTCCACACTTTTTTATCATGTTTACAGCAAATGTCAGTATTGAGCTGAAGACAGGTCTGGCTTCACTCTAAGGAATCAATCTGAGCAAGTAATCCTGCCTGAGCACAGAAATGTTTCTTGAAGTGCCACGATTCTGCAGTCAATAGCAGCCATGAGTGCAATTAGCTGAGCTTTTCTCTTGTTTACATTGAGCTAAACCATGGATTTGTGTTTGTGCCAGCATTAGAGATGGGTATTTGGCATGGGAAATCCATAGCAGAGAGACAGGAAGAACTGGAAAGAGCGAACCCAGTTGAGCAGAAGCACATGTGAGTGTTCCTATCTCCTCTGTCATCTCTGGAGAAATCAATTATAGGAGGCCTGAATTTAAATCACATATTTATAAATTGGAATCAGGCAAAAATACTCTGGAAACACTCTGCTTCACACACTTAATTTAGCACTGATTTAACACAATGAGAGATCATGTGAACATTCCTAAATAACAATGAACTATGTAAACGAGAGTTATTTCATTTAAGGTAATGAAATAAGGTTTAAAAGTAATAAACTGCCTGGCCCATGCTGAGTGAAATTCAGATTAATAAGTAATTGCTATTTTGTGAAGGTACTGAGCAAGTAAATAAAGGCACTGGGAATATGCTAAGGCTGTATATCTCGTGAGTACTTCATGTAAAGAGGTGTTATTTCAAGGTCTGTCTTAAGTGGTCAGAAGAGCACAAGAACTAACAAGGATTACAAAATAAAAGTTCAGGCTTACGTCAGTTTGGGTTCTGTAAACTGAGCTGCTTTGTTTTCCCATTTCTGGGAGATGGAAATACACCTCAGCCCCCCCATTATCCCCACAGAACTGGGATCTGTGGGCTGGTACACCAGGGGACAATATATCTTCACTTAAAGCAGGAGAGTGTGGAGAGGCTGATGTTTCTCAGGCAGAACAGCTGGCTCTCTAGAGGAACCAGAGCTGCATGAATCATACTCATGTTTGTATTTCATAAACATAAATGTATATGTATTTCTCAAGATGTAATGCTAATGTGAACCTCTTCTGGATAATCAGGTGAGCTCTTACCTTTACTGTGTGTGAAATCCAATTTACTGGGGCGTGATGCTTCCATAAAGGCACAAGGAAAGGCTGGGCACCTCAGGCATGTGCTGCCACTTTTCCTCAGGCAGCAGCTGGCAAGACAGCAATTCATTAAAAATGCAGAAATCCAGTTAGATCAGGGAGCAGACCCAGATCTGTCTTTCCCATTTTTTGGCAATAGCTGGTGTCTGGTCTGTACACTGGTTGCTGCTGGCAGTTGGAAAAGATTTCTTAGCTTTTTTCAAGGCCAAAGACCGCATTATTAGTCCTTGTAATTAGCTATATTAGACAATTAAGGCCTGAGATGCTTCAAAGGGGTTGTATTTATCACCAGCCCCCAGTTTTTTCCCTGACACCGAGGCTGCTCTCAGCTCCCCACACATCTCCTACATGAAGTCCACCAGATCAGTCACATGTCGTGATTAATTCCTGTGTCCGTGCCTCTCGTGTTGCCTCTTTGTCACAGCACCCATCATCAAGGGAGTTACAAAGACAGTAAAACTGAGAAAGAAATGCTGCAGAAGTGCCTAGAACTGGCTGTATTTGCTGCTGTGGGGGTGAATTACCCCTTGACTTTCACCTCTGTGTTTGCCAGCCTAGGCCAGCACTGGCTGAAGAGGCAACAAGGCAGAAGAGCCCCAGTCTGCCTGGTTAGACTCAGTCTAACCTGTCCTACCCTGAAGAGGCTGCATAGACCAGGGTCCAGCACACAAACCTCTTTCTGGCCTTGCTGTGGCTCTGTGTCCTCCCTACTCCTTTTCCACCCTGTTTTTTTTTTAGCCTGAATCCTCACAGAGCAGGGAAATGCTGGAGCACAGCAGAGCTGGCACAGTAAAACTGGAACGTTTGTGGTGTGTGACACAGCACAAGCCCAGAACTGCTACAGCACAAACACAAAAGGTTTGGCCAGTAAAGTCTGATATTACAGCTTATGACAAAACATCCAAAACCTAAGGTTCTTCAAATCTAACCAAGGGCCTTTTGAAGAAGATCCAGTCTTCCCTGTGCAAAATGAGAGCCTGAAGAGGGGGCAGGGAGCTGGACTGGAGTCTCCCTGGCTTCTGCTTTCATTCAGGATCCATCCTTGCCCCTGCCTCCAACACATAGTGCAGAGGGGTCCCTGCTAAAGGAAGAGCTGCTGGCTGATGCCCATGTCTATCAGGATTGCTATTTCCTTGCATCCTGGTGAATTCTTTAAACAACATGTTGTAAACATGCTGTCAACATCTTCCTTCCCTGGATGAAAGTGTTGCCTCGTATTCCCTTTCTCTGTGCTCAGGAATCACAGTGCTCCTAAGCACAGCATGAATGTTCACTTTTACCTTTTCAGGGATGAGTTGCAAAGGTGGAGCTCAAAGAGAGAATTCTGTTCATAAGATTCCAGAGGAGTTTAAAATTACTTCCCCCTCATGAACGTGGGTCATGCAAATTCCAAGCTCATCTAAAATAAATTTTGCATGTGTGCAGCTGTCTCCGTTGAGGCAGGTGGGAAATCACCACAGGCAAAGAGCCTCCCTAAACTCAGCCTTTTCCTAGAGCCTGTGTTAGCCAGGTATGACCTGTACAGGCTGTAAGAGAGGAAGGCAGGCACAGTTTTGTAGCCAAAAGCTATGAAAAAAGTAGCTACTTCTTTACTGCAGGAGGAGGCAAAATGTGACCTTGATTCAGGACTGCCTTCATTATGGGATGCCTAATTTAATTGCATTTTTTTTTTTGCAAATACATCTGCTGACCTCTGGACCTCTTCTCCAAAATTAGGAACTACCTTTGTTCCTAACCAGGTGCTCTGGGGCCAGACTAATGGAGACTGTGCCAAGGGAAAGGTAGGCTTTATTCTTTCCTATAATCTCAGAAAGTGCTGGTTGCATTTTGGAAGTTGAAGAATATAAAAGGAGTCATAGTTGCCCCCACTGTGACTTGCAAAAGCTATTTCTCCACAGGATACCATTTTTTTCCGTGATAGGAATAGCAAACCTAAACCTATAAATAAAGAAAAATCACCAATTATGCCCATAAAGCCAAATGAAAGCTTGTTCAGGCCAGGTCATACACTGCAACAGCAGAATTGGCAGCAGGGCAAGATCAACGACTTTTAGCAATTGTATGAAGTTGTGAGCTGGACATTTGCCCAAACGTTAACCAGAAACAGACATATGGAAAACAAACAAGTTTCACAGCAATCTGTTGGGTCACAGGCTGCATCTATAGCAAGAAAAAATATTACTGCAACTTCTCTTTGCTTTGCTAAAAGGTTTCCAGCAGTCTTTGTTCCAGTCCCATAGCTGGGGTAAGTCTGTCTCTGTACAACATATTTTTATTTCAAAATCACTTCTACAAGAAGAAAGGGAGAAGCCCCCAGGCTGGCTGTAAACGTTACTGTACAACAATCCCTGCCATCTCTCTCCACTCTGAAAAGAAATGTGTATTTCTATATCCTGTCTTTTTGGAAGGGCCAAAAGGAAAGTCTGCTTTCAGCCAGATGTGGAACATTTTTCCCCACAAAGATGCATGTGTCTCATCCTGCAGGAGTGATTGTGGTCCTGGTGCCCCAGTCAGCCATGCTGGCTTTGTTTGAGACTCTTTTTTTTATCCCTCTGGTGTTGAATTTGGAGCTATCAAAGCTACAGGAATGGAAGGAACTTCATCAAGGGTATCTAACCTCTGAGGACAGAGACTCAGCCTCAGTTCAGAGCAACATCTCCAGTGCAGCATTCCAGCAGGGTGTGGGAGTCTGCTCCTGCAGATGTTGTTCCCATCCTCAGGCAGCTGCAGTCCTTGTTGAAACCTCACCGAGCCACAACCCGAGAGGCAGAAGAACTGCCCAAAGTCAGTGATTTTAGGATACTTTAAGTGCTTTTATATTGGCTGACAACAGCTGCCCTCAGGGAGGGAAGGATTTGGGAGAGCTTCAGGAAAGAGAGGACAGCAAAATGTCTGAGACTCAGCTGGTCTGAGTCTGTTGACTGAGTTTAATTAAAACCAACTACCCCCCCCCCCCCCCTTTTTTTTTTTTTTTTTTTTTTTT
>VXBB01000328.1:493531-540390 GCA_013399915.1 Illadopsis cleaveri | reverse complement strand
TAAAAACCACCTCCCCCCCCCCCCTTTTTTTTTTTTTTCATATTTCTGGACAAGAGGAGCAGGACTGTCAATAAATTGTATAAACAGCCACTCCTTCTGGGTCTTCCCTCTGAACCTTTCAGGTGCTGTTTTGAGAAGAGCTGCCCAGCCCTGCAGGAGCTCTGGGCAGGCACTTCTACAAATGTCTGAATGACATCGCCTCCTCTGCCTTGTTTCGGGCTGCTCTGACACCCGGCTCTGTGACCAAGGGAGCAGATCCCGAGCCCGGCAGCATCCCGGACCTGCTCCCCCGCATCCGCCCTCTCTTCCCCCGACCCTTTCTCCGTTCATGCATCAGCTGCCGAGGTTAATGCTTATCTCTCAACAATTCCTACCGCAGCTATCTGTTACCTTCAGAGAAAACAGAATAAATTTAAGCTTTCAGGAAAAGCCCCAAATCCCTTCTCCTTGGTGCTCACAGCTCCTCACAGCTGTCGGCACCAGAGGGCGCCTCGCTTCATCCTTGCAGCAGCCGGAATTCCGGGAACATCCTTGTTATTCCTCAAGCCCTTATTCCCATAGCCCTAGAGATAAGTTATGCGCAGGCCAGAAGCTGTGCGCTCCCAGGCAGTCACTGCTGTCCGTAAATGGCCAGGACTCAGCTACAGGGAAGGAAAACACGTGTCCAAGCGTCATTCGGACAATGCCACGGGAAAACCCGGGGCCAGCACCGGGATGCAGCATCCGCTGCGCCCCCCAGTCCCTGTCCCAGGCAAGTTCTGCTGCTGCACAACTCGGCTCCTCCATGACACACAGCCCCAGCCCCCAAAGCCCTGAATCTTAGACAAATCCTACAAGTAGTTGTATTTTAAAGCCAATGTCCTGCATTATCAGGCTGCTACGTGGGCTCTGTTCTCCCTGTGTCTAATATCAGGGTGGAGCAGCAGGGTCACGGAGGAGGGAGCAGAGGCATTCAAAGGGTTCCAGGAGGGGATTTCCAGCCCAACAACACAGTCAGGGAACACAGGGTACACAGCACCCCCGCTAGGGGTCACTGACTTTGTACTTTGATCTCTGGGCTGAGCCAAGCCATCCGCTCTCTTCTAAAGGGACCAGTTTTAAAAACTAAACCCCTCTTCCCCTCCCCTTGAAGGGATCTTGTTGCCAGGCGGTAGCCCAGGACACTTGTCCCAGTACGCAGAGGTCACTGATGATGTGTTTATCCTGCTTACTCAATAGCCCGACAGCAGGAAAGCAGGTGTGTGGCAGCTTTGGCATCTCCAACCTTTCCTCCTCCTGGCAGCCCTCTCATACAGAACCTCAAAAGCTTTGGACACGTTTCCTCTCCCAGAACTTCCCAAAAGAGCTTTCAAGCACTCCTCAACCTCCTCCTAAACCCCAGGGGCACAGGACACCCTCTCCACACCCCACCCTGCCTGGCTTTTCCCTGCATGCTCTGTGCCTGGTAGTGACACAGCAGCTCAGGCAAATCTGTTTGAAGAGGGAAAGCTTGGAAAACTCTTGACTTGCATTGTCTCAGAACTGGTTCTCCAGTAATAGAAGATTTTCCTAATACAGCTGAGCTCTTTGCACCCTCAAAAACATGCCTCTCCCTCCATTTTGGCTAAGTGATTCAACAGTTATTTTCCTCGTTAAAATCTTAGTTCAATGCACATCGATTTGCAGCAGTTCCCACTAAGCCAGTCTTTGAGGAATTTTGTTTTATTAGCATCCTGATCACAGCAAGCTTCATTGAACAAATAATGTAATTAAGGAAAAATGGGGGATTGTTGAACAGATCTGTAGGAACCTTGTTCATTCTTCAGGCCAATGTCCCAAGAATTTCTTTCCCCCGTTTTCAGAGAAGGGCCATGTGATCAGAGGGAAGGTTATTCCATCCCAACCCAAAGAACATGCCCAAGGCTGCCTTCCATCTCCTCTCCCTCAGCTTCCTGGTTTCTCGTTCCCATCTACCTGCAGTGCCACACATCCACAAGCAGACTCTTCACCTTCAGGAGTTCCTCAGCCCTTGCCATGCCTTAGGCTGACGAGAGGTGGATTTTCACAGAATACAACACAAGAGTTAGCTTTAAAGACCTTGATCACTTTCCATGAACTCACAACAACATACTATGAAATAAAGGCTGTTTGGTTCAGAAAAAAAGCATCCTCTGGTGTGTACAGCAGTGTGTAAGAGCAGTGTTTCCTGGCCACAAGCAGCAGTAACTGCTGCAGTCCTGATTCCAGGGATGAGAGTTCCTCATGGATACAGAGACACAACTGATGTGCTCACTGAGGGTGCATCCACTGGCAATGAATGAATTGTCCCAGTGGTGACTCCCTGCCCCATCTGCTCCCAAGCTGCTGCTGTTGGGGCAGGAAGGAGCCAGAACACCACTCCTGTGTCACTGCCAGCAGGCATTGAAGCCCAGCTGGCACCATGGTCCAAGGTGCCAGTCCAGGAGCTGTTGGGGCCCCTCTCCTGCACGGGCAGAACACGGCTCCAGGGGATGCAGCTTCACCCAAGGGACCACCAGGGCACATGGTGGAATTCAGACCCACCTCACAACACCTTGAAGCTACAGACAGGAGCAGAAAAGGACTCAGCACTTGTGTTTAAGAGATGACAGTGGAGGAGAAGGCATGATGAGAAACAGAGACACAAGACAATAAAGGTTAAGGTACTTTTATTATAAAAGTCTATACAATGAGCACCAGACATAGCAATGCAATTATATCTGGTTTAGTTATATATATTTCATATCTATATATCCATATAGATATATAGGTTTTGCTTTTACCAAAGTAAAACTGTTATATCACAAAATGCCTAGTTCTACCATTTATTTATTGCTCAACAAGGATGGCACAAAACACACTCAGCATAACTGTTGCCATGCTTATCTACTATACTGAATAAACAGCCAAACACTGCATAACAAACACAAAGCAGCTGTTAATTCTGAATTGGAACCAGTCTGATCACTCACTCACTTATAAAAATATTGGAATCATATAGATTTAAGCATTATAAAGGAGGAATATATTATTTAAAACATTTAAATAGTGCATATTGACATTTTGCATGTGGTATATAAAACACAAACATTCATGTACAACACTATACAGTACACATTAGTTTCAATGTTTGGATACACCCGTGTCTGCAGACTGATAGAAAAGGAACTGAAGTTGTACATTGCACAATGGAACTGAATAAAATTGGTAAATGGTCTCAAGACTAGTTTAACCTCATAATTCTCTAAGGTCCCAGATCATTTTGCAGTTTAAAAAAAAAAAGGAAAGGAAAAAAAGGCATACCACCAGTGCTCAATAGTTTTAGTGCTTTTTTTTTTTTTCTGAATTCCAAAATTACATGCCTACAAGCAGAGTAAAACAAACCAAGAAGTATTCTACAGTACACAAATGAAATCTGAGCACTAAGAATCCTACTTGCAACCTATTTCATTTGTTTCATGACAGAACAGCAAGTCTCTGAGGTTATGTGTGAGCCATTTCTTACATTGTGAGAAAGTTAATTTTTGGTCTTTCATAAAGCAGAGTGAATCATTGCTATGTTGACATTAGCCAGTCATAAAAACATGCAGTGAGAGAAGGTGCATGCAAAACATGGCCACAATCAAACTGATACACTGAAATAAAAAAAGAAAAAAAAAACCAACGGAGAAAGCACCAGCTGAAATTAACTATTTGATTTTGCCAGATCAGAAACAGCTGCGGATGGCTGCTGCAGAGCAAAGCTAGTCCCTAAATCATCATTCAGCACAGCAGATGTGATACTCAAAACATTATTTAGATTCAACTCTGAAGCTAAATCATGCAAGGCCCATAAACTGTTTAGCTTACATCGTAAGGATTAGATAATGTATTTTTATTCTCCAACTGTAAAACAAAACCGTGATAAACAGCAGTAATCTTTCCACTCCAAACCGACGGTTCTCCCTGTGTTGTGTGTTAACTACACTCATTTTAGCCCTTGACACCATACTCATTTCAGGTACAGTGGGATTTTAACTGTCCTAAGCCAGCTCCTTCCTGTGGAGCCACACAAGTTCTGAGTGCCACCAGATTTCCCAAACACCAAAGTGTTCACTGTGCTCCTCAAATCTTCTGAAAGCGGAGATGCCGTATCCAATTCAGCCCCAACACTATGTCACCACTGGCTGATAAACAACAACTGAAAAAGGGATCAAATGAACAACAATGACATGAGTCCTGTAGGCAGCATGTGATTGAACTGTTCAGTTTTCCGAGGTTTAAAAGCCACTAAGAAAAGGTCACTTTCTGGTTTGTCCACTGTCACCTTTATCAAGGAGGAAACGTGACTGCTAATGAGCAAAATCCATAGACGTTATTACTGTGTATAGGTGCAATTTAAAATACCAAAAAATCAAAGTTGTTCCACAGCAGTCCTTTGAAAGGAATTACAGTCTGTTTAAGTGTTCCAGGAATTAAGAGCTGTACCCTTAATTTGCTGATTTTTTTAGGCAAGAGGAGTAGTTCGGTGTAGCATTACAATATAAATAATTTCTTCAACAATGCAAAAGGTTGATAATAACAAAAGTCTCAAAGTTCTTGAATGCTAAAGAAAAAAAAAAGCTATGGTTGTTTTGGAACAGGATGGATACATCTGGAATACAAAACTTCGATGGAAACTGTGTTTGCTAAAGTTGGATAGAGCAGTCTCAAACTCAGAAACCTTATTTGCTCTCTAGACAGGACCTACTTACCCTTCAAACATGTCCTAGTGGCACCACAGTAAAGTGCACAAACTGGATTCTTTCAACAGTGCATGACACATGAACACAAGCACCCAATAAGTACAGGGACAGTATATGGAAACAGCATGTTACTCAACAGGTTGGAGGAATATAATTTAAATTGATTTTGAAGAATCTTGTTTGCTGATAAGGACTTCTAACAGCCTCAGTTTGGCTTTGATTTTCTTGTACTCCCTGTACTCATCCAGCATTGGGACCCGATCTTCTTTCTGGACGTTCCTGTAAAAAGAAAACCATCAACATTTCAACTAAATTCTCCAGCCTGCAGCAAGCCAAACACAGAAGCAGCTACAGGAAGTTATTTTAGGGCAGATGAAAACATTATTGGCAGCTTGTTCACCAATAACAGGCATGACATTATATTTTAGTTTACTGTAGTTAAAACTGCCATCACCTAAAAAACGGACTTGAAAACCCAGCAGCATTTATTCAGCACAACTGCTGCAGCACTGGGTAATAATCTTTACCCTAAGCACTCCTGGGAATTTTACTAACAGAATATGAAGAGTTTCACTTCAGATCCTGTGTACATGCTACAGAAAAAGATTAAAGTCAGTCTACATTTTTTTACTCTAAGTAGATTGACCCACAAGTTGGCAGCAGAGAATTATTCTTACTGGACTGTAATACATTATCTATTAATATGATTAACCTCATTATTTGGCATTAAGGCCAAAAGGAGTTTTGTCCCAAATTCAGTAAGTGCATGATGAAGCCACGTTACTGGAATTTGTATGACCAGTGCTCCAGGAGTTTGTAGTTCAGGAGAAATACAGGAGAAGGCACAGTCAAGTGAGAGCACTTGCCAGTCATGAAAGTGACCTCTTAGGAGTGTTCTTAGTTTTGTTCATGACATGAGACACCTTAAAAATACAATGGGCAGCAATGCAATCCAATTCATGACAAAACAAATTCAAATAAGAAGCCTAAAAAACTAAACAATATGGAGAAGAATAAAAATTACAAAAACCTTTACTGGTAAAGCAAATATCCACTGCCAGAACTGACCTACTGGAACAAGAGGAAATGGGCAAATTTCCCTGCCCTATGTTACAGAACATGGATAATATGGGGAGTTTAAAATAAAAAAATCACACTTTTTAGTAGTATTTTTAAATGCCTTTTTTTAACTGGAACTGTTACAAATACACAAAGGTATCTCCCTCAGGAGATTATTCAGAGCAGAACAAAACAGATCAGATTCCAGCTGCCAACATTCAAAGTTAGAAAACATACTTGGCTGCATAATGAGGTTGCAGCCCAGCATCTGGTTTTGTGTTAAACAAACCTTCCATTCTGCTGATAAAACTCCTCTTCAAACTCTCGTAATGTCTTACGTAGCTTCTTCTTCTCAGCTCTGGCTTTCCACAGTTGCTCCAATAATTCAGGCCTAAAAATTTCAAGTGAAAGAAAAATACGTTGGCCGTACAATAGAATTCAAATTCCTCAGAAACAACTGAGCTAGCTGCACCAATCATTTATTTGTCTGGCTCATAAGGAACATGCTGTCAGTTTGAAAGTGAAATATTGAGAACAAACTAGCAGTTAATAAAGGGGTATAAATTTTCTGCTGTCTACACAGCTCAAGTGAGGCTGAAGAAGGTGTAGAAGATACTAAATAATTCACTGAGTACAAAAAGATCTTAGTCAGATATGTCAGAGCAAAGAGCACTCATTCAATCCAAACATTTCCTGAGAAGTGCTGAACATGTCACTCCCTTCCACCCAACATCATAGATTTAGTATCATGACTCTAACTACAATAATTACTACTACTATAATTAAATTATCCACTTAATTGTCCATACATAGAAGCAGCTCGGGTGCTGGAGAGTCTCAGGTCCCGGGTGAGTTTCTCTTGACCATCTTCAATATCAGACTCAGAGTTTTCAACTGGGCTTAGGACGGGCTGTGTTTGGGCAGCAGTTTTTAAGAGATCATTCAGGTCTGGAGACAAACCATCACTTTCCTCCTCTTCTTCCTGAAAGTGAAAACAGAAATTCAAAACAAATATGATGTATTTCAGTTCCCTATTACAAGTGCTGGGAAGGAAGTACTTTTTTTAGATGCACTGTACCTACCTTAATTTCTTCAAAAAAATGGGCAGTTTCACCTTCAATAATGGGCTGTAACATCTGCCCTCGCCTCTTCGTTGATGGTGATCCCTGAAAAAATGGCAATTTGTTTCAAAGTGTACAGTAAGATATCAAGTGCTGTTTGAAGTCAGAATTACATTGAAGTGACCCAATATTTCCTCTTTGAGATGAATAAAAGACTGCAAACATACTTAGAGAGCACAAATAAAATAACCATACAACCCAAAAAGCTCAGATACCCAAGGTATCCCTGACACAGAAATAAATGTTGTAGCTTGTAATTTTTCAGACTTTTCAGACTTAAAATAAAAAGCATTTACTCTCTCCATGTTTTGTAGAAGATTGATAAAGTGCAATGATAGCTCTGAATTTTGTATTTATTCTTGTTCCTACCAAACCAAAGCAGTCACAAAGGACAGAGCTGGTTATCTCCTGCCAGGCATCCACTGGGAATAATCCTGCCAGGTTCTTTTTCCAGACCACTCTGAAGCCTTGCAGTTGGAATGTGAAATCAGAGCTATCTGTTGCCACCTCAGAGTCAAAGTCCTTGGAACTCCAGCCCAAAGCAGGTGTCCCTGTGCTGTCCAGGTGCCTCTTGCACACCTGCCATAATGTCCTGCTCATCCCTTAGCCCCAGACAGCAGCAGCAATTCCAACAAATGGTCTCTGGACAGGAAAAAGGTGAAACACAAAAGCCACACAGACAATGACCTGTCAGAAACTTCAGTTCATGCAAGGTAAATAGTCTCCTGCTTTTCTGGACATTTCCATACAGGCTTCAGTGCATGTCATTAGTGTACCAGGATACACTAAGAGATCTCATGGAATCAGTTGTCATATAAACCCAAAAATCCATTCTTGAAATATCTGGCAATGAATATAGACTACTTAAAAGCTACCACTGAACAATCCTTGGCAATAAGAGAGAGCTCCTCTTACGTCTTATAGGTTTCAGAAGCAAAGACCTGTGAAAAAGATTTTATAGGTGTTGCCCACAGCACAGATTAGGAATCGTGTTACTGACATCTCTCCTGAATTTAAAATCTTTCTGGGGAGGTATCATCCATGCCTTTATTTCACAGCCAAAAAACCAGAATGAGTACAGTACACTCCTAAGGCTACCCAGTATGTAAACCCTATCTCAGTTGAAGAGTCAGATTTCTGAGGGGAGAGATGGGATAGAGCTCAATCAGTCAAGGGAATACCAAAAAGCTGTGACTCACCAGCCACAGAGAAACACATCAGTGCTTAAGAGCAGCCTGTGTTTATGGAGTTCAGACAGGGATTCTGATATAAAAGCCATAAACTTGACTGGGATGCAAATTACATTTTTCTTTAAAAGGAGACACCAAAAAAAAAGTATGTGCAAGAAAGGCAGAATCTTGACCTGGTCCCTTTATCTCAATGTACTCTAGCTAGAGGGGAGAGCTCAGAACTGTCAGTGACAATGTAAACAGCAGATTAAGTTCCTGCTGAGTAAGCCCAGCTACCTTTGTCTGGGAAGAACTGTCTGTATGCAGAGAGATTATCTCACATCAGCTATGCAGTCCCTTCCTTCCAAAAGGGTCAGCAGCCAAATCCATAGACGGTATTTTGCAATACAGACCCTGCAAGTCTGGGTCAGTATGCAAGGCTTGGATTATGGCTCATGCAGAACAAAACCAGCTGCCTGTCATTCCTCAGCTGTTTTACAGGTACTATAAACAAGGTTACAATTTCCTTGCACAGTATGAAAACTTTTCTTCCTCATCTCTTAGAAGGCCACAGAGAGAGGATAGAAAATTCAGAAGGAAACAAAGTGAAAACACAATGAAAAAGCACGGATGTTGTACAGATGCTGCAGGTGCTGGTAACATGTCTCTCTGTCTGGGGAAGCATGAAGGAATGAAATGGTTCTGATGGCAATCCTGTCACTCAAGCCTCTGCTGACAGCAACCTGCACTGCAACTGGTGTTACTATTCTGGGGAGGACTGAAAGTACAGTATGTCCTGTGGATCCATACCTAGCACAGGCACTTGGGAACATCTCAGCCACAGCAAGTTAGCACAGCTCACTCACTTCCACAGAGAAACATTTAATTCCCAAGAGCCATCAAGGTCACAGGCAGCTTGTAACTGCTCTGCTCTCAGCCATGAATCAATCAAATGCCTCAGTACAATGACAACAATATCTGATGTCTCACAGAACAGTGTTACTAGCTCTTCTAAAGGCAGCCTCACAGTTCAAAAGTGGGAAAATAAACAGAAATAGCATTTGTTTTACTCACAAGAATAGGAGTAATGCTTGCTCTAGTTAACATTTGTTTTACAAGTCTGTATCTGTCATAAAGTGGCTTCACAATATGTCTTTCTTCTCTAGTAACCTAGAGGCAGAGAAACCACAGAATTAATTATACCGGTCACTCAATCACAGACAAGCAAACACAAAGCCGTGTGCTTCTGTCAGGCCACCAACATTTCAACTAGGAATACAAATCTACCCTTAACTGTGCAAATGAAAGGGGGTTTATGCAGACAAAAGGGAGTAAGTGAGTGCTTTTTCATTCTCTCTCACTTTAACAGTCTGTATTTTTCAGGGAAAATATTTAAACGTTTCCTAAAAATTAGGGGATCTTCAGCACAGGCAAACCCTCTGTCTTTAAATATCCATGGAAAAGAGGCAAAAAAGGGACCAAGAACTGGGGTAAAAGATATGTGCCTGGCAATGATGATGGTTCTACAGAAATGAAAGGGAAAAAAAGAAAAAGATGGAACTGTAGAGAAGGGGGGTGGAAACCGTCTTTTCATTTCTGTTTCTGTGAAATCCAGAATAACATTTCTGGTCTTTTCCCAGGAAATTCAATAATCTTGTTTATTTTTAAGACATCTCTTTGCCTCACAGACATATAAGGCACCAAATGACACTCATCACTTTGCACACTCCAATAACCTGCTGATTTCTAAAAAGGGGGCCTGTTAATACATACTTTTTTTCTTTTTTTAGAAGTCAATGCAGCAAGTTCCTCAGATGGCAACATGGAGGCCAATAGATACCTTTGTGTTTTGGAGAAGGAAAAAGAAGAACCCCACACACCAGCATTAAATTCTGAAGTACTATTGCTCAAGAGTCAGTGCTGTCTATGCACACAAGGACAGAGTTTGAAATAAAGCCAAGCCTTACCGGCCGTCCATGCTGGCTTTCATAATACAGGAGGCTCTTCTGGAGAGACGTTTTCTCTTCTACCAAATGGTCCTTTGTCATTTTCTATCAAAAATAATTAGCATCTGATCAAACACAAGTCACTTTTACTCACTATACAGATGCCTAAGCCAAACTTAGCTTAGTTAACATCATACAACCCACCTTCCTCCATTTAAAGCTACTCAATATTGTCAGCACATACTTGCAAATAGATTAATATAGAGCAAGAAAAAGAAAAATGTGGCTCATGTTGACAATTTCCCCACTGAGTCTGAACTATGACGGCCTGGCAGAGGACTGCTAGCCAGAGGCATCATAGTGTTGAAAAAATGGTATCTCAAGTGTCTGACAGTGCTCTATTTTCCCCCTTACTCTCTTAGAAAGAGCCTATCCATAACCTTATGCTTACCTTTATATCTTCTGGTAAACATCTCTCAACTCTTTTTTCCTTCAATCTTTTCAAAATGAGTTCAAGTGTTGCCTCCTTGGTGGGCTTCTTCTCTTTCTGCACAACCCGCATCTCATCTTCATTTTCTTCATCCTCTTGGTCAAGAGAGGAACCAAAGCTTTTTGGAAGAGTGTTACTCCGTGGACGTGTTTGAGGCATGAATTCTCCCTCTGAGCTCCTCTGCTTTGCATCTGAAATGGAAAAAATTGCTCAGTCCAAAGGTTTACAAGAAATCACACTCTCAGTTTGTTTAACTGCAAATACAGCACATAGCAACTTGCATAGGGAAAGTTTCTCTCCTAAAGAATTAAAGCCATAAGAATAACTTGATTTTTGAATAGTGCAGGATGTAGAAATGAAACATTTCTGTAACTGAAAGACTTGGCCATTTCAGTCATGGAGACAATTTGTGTTGGTAGCAAACAAGAAACTGTAGCAATCTCTTACCTTTTATTTGCTTTCTCAATTTGGTAAGTTCAGTCATCCATTTTAGAACTTTTGGATTGGCTGCAATATCACTATAGGAGGGCTGAAAAAAATACAAATAAACTACATATTAAAACAAACACACTAAATCTTGTTTGTAAATACTTCTTTCAAGATTTGGTAATATTTGTGATGGTGAATGAGAGTGGCTACAGGAATGCCACTCAGTATCAGATCAGATCTCACTGTGAACATAAGGACAACACTTGTGAAAATAAAACTGAAACAACTTCAGCAGCTGAACCAGAGAGTGGTAAGACACTTCTGCTTTTCCACACATCTGATCTGAAGTGCTCTCAGTCTCACAGCAGAACTGTGACTCTGTTCTCCTTTGGCTCTGGCATTCTGGCACATTTTCTAATATTGCTAATATTGCTCAGCTCCCTTTTGCAGACAGCAGTGTGTAACAAAATTCTCATTTGTGTACACAGTTATTCAGTGATGAACTACAAGAGTCACTCAGCCCACCCATGCAGTCCTTTATTCTGAGTTAAGACAGAAGTGCTAACCTACCTTACTGTTTTTCTCTTTTTCAAACTGTTCCTCAAATTGCTTTATTTTTTTCTGTAATTTCTTGACAAGCTGATAAGGTGTCTTGTCTTCCCTTTTGTCATCTTTTGAGCTAAAGGATGCTCTTCGTGTTCTGTTTAAAAATATTTTTAAAATGTCATTTAGATAATTAAATGAGTGCAAACAACATGTATATTTAAGTAAGAGATGAATAATTTCATTTTTTCTCTAGTTCATAATCCATTAATTTCAAGTTTTCAGAGCTATTTAACCAAACTACTTTGAGCTGCTGCCTTCAAGATGTGTTGTTATTTTTGTCTCCCTAACATCAGTAATAGCCACAACAGAAACATCATATTTGAAATTCAAGTGTAATGTACCATTAATTGCCAGCTTTCTGGTGCCTGGGCTATTTACCTAAGTTACTATATACTCAGTTGTTCTTCAAGTACTGGGCACAGAACAAAGCCCAGGCTAGAAAATACCACTGAACAATCCTTGGTAACTAAACAGCTTCTCTCAACTGTCTCAGGCAAGTTAAGAGAGATTTAAGCCAAAAAGTACCCACATAATTTGTTACTCTTACTAATAAATTTCTTAGATTTTACTAATAGACTTCTAAAGTATGTGGTTTTGATTCTGTATCATCTTTCACACAGCTCCTTGACATTTGCTGCTCTTAAAAAGCATTTTTGTTCCAAGACTGACATGAGAATTTCCCAGAACACTTATTATACAAGGTGCCTGAAACATCCCTCAACACAGCCAGTGACATCTATGTAGTTCAAGATATTAGCAATACTAATCTAATAATCTACTAGAGCAGATCCTTATTAGTTTCAGAATGAGGAGAACAGCTCTTATCATCAGCACTTTTCTGCAGGTCAGTCTTTGACATCACTTTAACAGTACTTGTTAAATATCTTCTGTGGCTAATTGGAGAAAACTTGCGCAAGGATGTTTTTGCATCAATAAATCTGCCAGACAGACAACTAGAAGCTCTAAACTTGTTCCAATCTCCTGTTTCAGGCTTGCTCATTTTTATGAGATTATCTCTTCCCTAAAAAGCATGAAAATTCTTCTCAACTTCCCTTTCCTAGTAACAGTAGCAGACAGTATAGGTCACAGGTTATTTACAGGTTTGGAGAGACACTGCCCAGTTCATACAAATAACCTGCAGCTTGATTAGTGACAACTCTACTTTAACAAATTAGGTTAAAAAAAATACAAGAAAAAAAAGCCAGAGCTTACATAAAATCACAGACCAGAGTCTAGCAAAGCCTGGTAAACAAAGGATATAAATAGGACTTTCAGCCCAGGAAGTGCCATTTGTCCGAAGCCCTGACCAAATGCCAGAGAAAGCTCTGCAGTCCTGTCCTATTTTTATCCTCTTTCCTTTAGCATCTGTCAGTGGCTACTTGGAGAGACACCACCCCAGCTGAACCTCTGCTCTGATTCACTCCAGCAGTTCCTGGGCAGGCAGAGCAGTCAAATGGCTACACAATGCTACATTTGACCTTGTTCTTCAGTTCATTCACACCATGAAAACCCACACCCATCTCAAACAGCTGTATTTTCACCCTGGCAGTAACACTCCCTTGCCCACCAGACTGCATTAAAATACACACCTAACAAAAGAAAGTGCTTTGGATGAAGAGTCTAACGTTTCTGGATCATGTAAGAAACGCTGGCTTTGCCCAAAATCCAAACTCCGATGTGACAATATGGGATGACAGTCCTCTTCCAATGGATGATTAGTCATCCTGCCAGCCTGTGGGGAAAGCTGAGCTTCTCCAGATTCACTGTCCTCCTGCCAAGACTTGAAAGCAGGAAATGGATCTAGAAGATAAAAAAAAAGACACACAAAATGGTATTTTTCTGTTAACACAACTATAAACAAGAGTCGAAACAAAAATGTGAACCCAATGCTTAGTCTTGTATGCTCTAGAGGATGTGGTGTCATACACAAAGTGAATAAAAACAGTGAAATACATCAGAAAGCTACAAATTCTGTCATATAACTGAAAGAAAAAGGTACTGAAATGAAGTATGCACACTAGGATCCCTTTTTCAAAGTGTATCTTGGGAGTATGCATTTCTGAGCAGTTCAACAGTGTAAAAGAGCTTTATTTATCTATCAGAAATACAAAATAAGAAGAGTATGTTTATTGTCCATTGCAGTATTTTGCTGTGGAAATTAATTTTCATACTGTACACATGTACTTTGAAAGGCTGTCCTCTTGGTTTTGAAGGTGGTAAGTCTGACAGTACCTCTTTAGGTAAAATGCCCATTTGCTTAAGTCTTTTTCAAGGAGAGTTTTTGGGCTTTATGATAAAATCTATCTTGACACCACTGAGAAAAAGAGATTTCTTAATTTGTGGAAGGTGATTTTTTAGGAGGGAGATTCCAAAACAATCAATTCTTTCAAGTCCCTGTGAAAAGCTCCTTGCTAACATCCCTTATAATTCTTTGACATGGTTTTCTTGCTGTCTAAAAAAAAAGCCTTTCAATTACTTTAATTTAAAATCCCACCCCCCTTTTCCTTTCAGAGTTGCCTGGTTTTTTTTCTAGTTCAAATCAGAAATTTGAAAACTGGGTTCAAAGTGTGCAGAACAACAATAAAACCCACAAAGTAATCTTTAAAAAAAAAATAACCCTTGTACCTGCTTTCCACTGCACATTTACTAAGTATGATTGGGAATTTTTTTGTTGTTTTTTAGCTGTGATCTTGCCTGTTTGCACAGTACAAGATACAAGAAGGGGGACCTTTTTGAATCAACAAAAAAAAACTGCAGATCAGAATATTCCCAAGATATAAGGGACAGCAGGTGAAGGGTTAGTTAGAAAGCAAACCATCAACTATCAAAAGGCAGATAACTGAATGTATGGCGAACCATACTTACCCTCCCCTTCTCTCTGCAGATGCATTGTTTTGAAATCAATGAGGGGGAAAGTGATAGGGCATGGCGCTAATAAAATGAAAAAGAATGGCAAAAATACTGAAGTGAACACACAGCACAGTCAGAACAAACTATACATAACATGTAAAGCAGGAAGATACAGTACCAGGGAAAAACATCCCATCTTTTTGGACCAGGCCCTGAGCACTCTCAGCTTCCAAGCAATTCCCATGGCAGGTAAGGATGCTCAGTTCTCAGCCAATTTGAACTTTTTACTGGAAAGGTTTACAAAGAACTGGTAGAGGAATAGTGAAGACTTATTGCAGCTTAATAAGAGACTCATGCATCCTCACATGAACAGAAGACAAGCTCTAATGTTTTTGCTCAGAGCTTGTAAATAATAGAGATGATGGCGATTTCCAAAAAGCAGGGCAAATGCAGAAAAAATACTCAAATGTGTATCAACCATTCTGCATTTTCACCTTGGGCCAGCAAGTATTTGATGCTGATTTTCAAGAACTCTGTTGCATACAGGCCTTTGAGTTTTCTATTAGATTGGCTTTAATAACCCAAATTTGTAACTGAATTTGGACTAGTACAGATTTCTTAACAAAGTCACTCTACCTCCATGGAATGCCATAAGGACTTGCAGTGCCTTGGAAGGCTGAGCTCCTAACAATCATCCTAAACAGGACTGAAGAATAGTCAACATTCTAATACTTCACACTGAAATAAGAACCTCTTGCAAAGAACATGATTTAATACCAAGAAGCTTATATTATAATTTATAAACAGATACACTGCCTTGTTTTCAAAACAAGGGTCAGAAACCTATTTGAGGAAGTAAAACCAAAAGCAATTTTATGAGCAGATTTAAGGAAATGATGAAAATGGATGCCACAAACCTTCTGAGAATACATATTAAGTCATCTTAACATAAACAGAAGATGCAACAAAACCTAACGTGCAAGTAAGCAATTAAACTAAATAAAACACTGAAACATAAGCAGGATTTTTATGGGTTTTTTTACCTTTAGACTGTTCTTAACTTGAGCAACAAGAATGAAAATCTGGACTCAGTGTCTTTGGGTGCCTGCAATTTGACTTCTCTGAGCCATGACATACTCTGAATGTGCAGTTTTCTAGGGCTCAAGAGCACCAGGCAGCAAATACTGTACAAAACCAGCTCTCAGATAAAGCCAACCACAAGTTGCAAACCTCATTATTTGCAAAATAATTAAAAGGGTTAAAAGGGAAGTGTGGACTCATGAAGGCAATTAATTTGCCAGACAGTGAACAGCAGTGACAAACTAACAATCACTTCTCACCACTTGAGCTTCAGGACAAAGCTCTATGTGCTGACGTGTGACAGCTCTGAGCTGCTCTGTTACAGAACACACATTCCAGCTTCACATCCCTCAATTTAATATTTCCAATACTGCTGCAACCACAAGTGCAGTGACTCCTTGTTCCCAGTGTCTTGCTAAGGTTTCACTGTGACACTTAAAGGCATCTCAAGGAACAGCTGTCACTGGAAGAGCCTGCTGATAGTTAAAACCTTGTCCCTGCACAGTTTACCTGCACTGCATCTATCAAGTTGTATTCCAAGTTTTCCAAACTAGAAACAAGTGCCTGGGGCCACTGCACTGTCAGTGACAGCTCACAGTGGTTTAGCAGCTGAGATCACTTGCATTTTTTAAGGTGTGATGACTCCAAATATCAACACCAGGCAGAGGAAACACAGTATCAGGAAGACATAAAAAGAGAAGTATTTTGAAAAGAAGGTATTGACGAGTGTGTTTTGGTCTGGTTACAAAAAGCTTATGATCGTTTTAAATAAAACAAAATCTTAACAGTTATTACTGGACATTTGAGCAATAAAATTCAGTCACGTCACAAGCTCAGGGGACTGCTAAGTCTGGAAGGCAGTGAAGAATAAAGTGACCAACACAGAGAATCTTGTCTGAGAGAAAACTGTTACAAGTATTTTTCTTTTCCTAAAATGCAGACTGTGGAAGAAGGGGCACAGGAAAATATCCATCTGCAACTTCAGCCTTTATTTGAAAATTTAGAGCTGCTTCAAATTGTCCAATGACATGGAAACCAAAACAACTGACAGATTTTTCAGAAAAACTGAAATATGAACTGCTGTGTTTGGCAGGCTAGTGATTTTAAGTCAAATTCAGCTAATTCAATGGTTTACATTTAATAAAACAAAAACAAGATACAACAAGAATTTTAACTAAATTATATAATTAGACCAAGTGTTTTTAAAGACTTGGATGAGAGACTCAGGGTCACAGAACTTTCAAAACAATAAAAAACAAAACATGCCACCAAGAATGAAACTTGGACTATTTTGCTTTCTTTCTTTAGATTTTCCTTAGATTTTTTTTAAGTTGCAGATGGTTCTGAAACAAGATGAGACCTTTGTCAAGACTTGGTTAATCTTACCACATGAACAGGAACATGTTGTTGTCTGCTGCTTCTACTTTGTAAATTGTTTTATTTATTACTCCTCCCTAACAATACTGTGAGCTAAAGAGTGAAAATTACCTTCCCATTTGTCACCATCAGATACATTCTTCAGATCCAGATGTGGTACTTGGACACCTGGAGCCTCCTCGGGAACATGAACGCTGTCATCCCCCAGCACCTCTGAATCCGTGTTTGCATTAAGATCACAACTCTTGCTACTTGAATCCTGAATTCAAAGAACAAACAATTTTATTATTACTTAACAGCTGGAAATCAGGTACTTAATCAGCTCCAGCACTTCTAGAAATTTTAAGGAAAAAAAAAAAAACTTTCCAAACTCGAGGAATTACAAATAGAGACACACACCCAAACAGAAATTATTTACACTACAAAACATTTCTTACATGAGATGCATAAGAATAAACTTGCTGTGCTGTCCTAAGTTTCTGTGAAGTGACATGATGAGCTCTCTAAAAGAGGTCTTGCAAGCCTTGCAGCACCAACCACAAGATGTTAAAAGTTGAATTTACTGAGCTACTTCACATTTGTATTTCTTAGAAGATGCTGTCCATCAGTATATGAATGAAAACTTTCTTACCAGAAATGCCTCTGAAGATACTCTATCATTGCCATCAAGCAATATACTATTTTCCCTAAAAAGAAGACACAGAGCTCATTATCATCTTAAATGGACATTACCATTTAAATGCACAGTAAACACTATACACTCCCTTCACATTTTTTTTTGCAAACACTATGCAGTTTTAGCAGATAGGCAATGTATTTACTATAAGGCAATAATTAAAACTCTGGCAGATAAAAGTTATATTTCATTTTTCACACTCTCTGATCTTCATGTTGAATTTCAAGGTGTAGCATGTAAACAACAAGTAGACTTGAACAAAGCTGGAAACAAAAACAGCTCAGACCTTCGTTCTCAAATTCAGAGTAAATATTTTAAAACTCAACTGAATAAAACTGAAATTTCAATCAGTGCTGAAGTAAAGTTGCAAATTAACAAAGCTTTCTGGCAAGTCACTGTTGCTAACATTAATTCTTCAATCATTAAGAGCAATAAAATGTGCCAAAGTATTTTAAAGAAAATAAATTTTTATTCTTCTGTTTCTCTTGCCCAGATCATAGGGTTGTTCAGAAAAAAAGCTGTAGGTTAATCACATAGGTTTGTATGACTACAGATAAACACAAACCTTTCACTATTATTTTCTCCATCAACATCTTCATCTTCATCACATGGTTTCAATAATATGTCTGCAGTCTGTTAAGAAAAAGTATGTTTAGAAAGATTTGGGAATGGCTCTGTGAACAGAAAACATTTCCATAAACATCTCTGACCACGAAAGGCCCTCAAGAACTAAATGCTTCTTCTATGTGAGGATGGAAATCATGCTTTCTAACCATGTGACATTTTTACATCTCAAGTACCGCCAGTGACCAGGTGTTTTAATCACCAGAAGTCAGATAATGACTTTCCATCTTCAGATAAACCATTTTTTATTATTTCTTCAATAAAAGTTGTACCTAAAATTGTCACTCATGACATGAGGTTTAGAGTGACTAAAATCATGGGAGTTTGTACATCCTAATCTCAAAACCAGTTGTGCCCAGCATATATGAAATGAAACAAGTCTGATAAACTTTTTAAAGGAGCTACTAAACCCTATTACTAAATAAAACAGCAACAGAATTGGATGGGAATGAAGAAGTGCTGTCAGTTCTATGACACTATCTCACAAAACAAATTCAGATGAATCCATGTCACCACTTTGTTCATTGAAAGTATTTATGCCAAAGCCCAGTACTTGATTTCTTCAGAAAAGTATCTTATTTGGGGGAATACAAGAAATTTGAAATATAAAACATGTCATTTAGTTTTAGACTTCAAGAATTCTCACAAAATGATCTTTACAGTGTCTGAATATAGTATTAAGTTACCAGGAGAGTTCAAACACACCAACAGGTGCCAGTTTTATGCTGCTGACAGCAACTGACACCCTTATCAGAAAAAAACACCATTCTTCTGCTGACATTATTTCAGTCCTCAAGTCAAATTCCAATTCGGGAAAATAATTTTTAATTATAGTGCATTTGTCATACTCCAGAAGCTAATTTCCACCCCGGAGATGAGCTGTGTAAGATTTGCATAGTCACACTTACTGGAGTTGTGGAAACAGCTGCTTCTATTTCCATTTCAGGCCCAAAGGAGAACTCACATGCAGAGCTTTCTTTTCCTACAACCCTACACTCTTCCCCTCAAACTCCTTCCACACCGGAGAATCACCACATTTCCCTTTAACCTCTCCCCAAAAGGCACAACTCTCCAATAACATTTGAAACAGTGTATTAAGAGGATGGTAAAAACTAACATTGAAAAAACCAAAACTTCACGCCAATATGTCACCTAATGGCTGACAGCAATGGACAGAAGTCTATCAAAAAGCAAAAAAAGACCAAGAATGACACCAGGTATGAAAAAAAAAGTACTTCTATCATGCATTCCCAAGCATCCAGCACTGTGTTTTATGCATTTTATGCTATACAGTAACAATCTAATTATTTTTTTAGAACAAGTTTTGGCACTGAAGCATGAGGAAAGAACTAGGGCAATGAATACATTCTGTGAAATTTAATTTACAGAATGGGATTCCAAAACAATATGCTAGTTTGTGGAAACAACTGGAAGATTTGGCTTGCTAGGTGGGTGATTCAAGACAGTCTTTTGGGATCCCCAAAAGCAACCAGAAGCCCAAGCGCAGAACACAACACAATAGTGGAAAGCACTACAGAAACATTTTGTTTTAATAAACATACAGATTCCAGACGACTCAGTTTCACTGTGCTAAGGCATCCATTCCCACCTTTTCAAGTTCAAAGGCCCATTAAATTCTTCTAGTTAATTTAAGTCTTCTAACAATAGGTTTGCTTATCTGGTTATCTTTCAGGAAACCCTCAGGAAGCTTTATGGACTCACAGGCAAGAAGCTGAAAACCATTGCAGAAACTCCTCTACACATGTGTAACAAACTTCTCCACCCACAGAATTCAACATTTAGCTTTGTAACAACACAATTGTTAGCAAATAAATAAGGAACTAGAGATTTGATATTTTTCATTAGAAGGGCTTATCTGACAGCTGCATATGTGCTACCTGATACAGAGTGGAAGAATACTCTGTTCTCTTGCACTCTACTGTTATCCTTGATTTTATTTTTGTCAGCACATATTTTAAAGAATTCCTTGATTGCATCAACCAGGGAAGAGATAAAGATGTGCTGAAAAGAACAGGACATTTCTGCCTACCACAGAAGAAACTGGAAATAGAGAGGAAAGGCTGTGATCAGCTAATGACAAAACCACATGTTCCTAGTACAAGCACAGACAAGAGGCTGCAAAGTCTCAAGGTGACTGCTACCCTTTTCCCAATGTGACTGTGGGCTATGCTGCAATCTCAGCTCTACAGCTTCTGCTCCTCAGGAAGCCTTTACTAAAACAGATGCTGTTCTAACCAGTGCTGTGCTGCCTCACACACCGACTTACCTCAGCAGAAGGAAGGGCTGGTATCTGTGAAAGAAGAATGGAAAAATATCAGTCAGGGTCCAAACAAGTCACACCAAAATACACAAAAATTTCTCAGTGTACGTGGCACAGCAAGGAAGACAACTGACTGCACAGAGCAAGAGCACCACGTAATGCTACATCAGAGCTCTTAGGAAAACTTGAATCTCTAGAGCACTAAAGTTGCAGCAACTTATGATTTGATATACAGGAGACTCCTGCTCTCACCTGAATGCTTTCTTCTTCCTCAGTTACAGTATCATGTTTCATAGCGTCACTGTCTAAATCAGTGCAAACCAATACTTCAGAGCAGTCTCCTGTGTTTTCACTGCTACCAGTGTCATTATCTTCAATAACATCATTCCTAATGATACAAACAGAAGGACTTTAGAAACCTTATGTTACACCTTCAAAAGAAGGAAAAAAAAAAAACACACTTCTTTCCCCCCCTCCTTGAACATTATCAAACATCAAGATGTTTTTTGTTTGGGTTCTTTTAACAGAATTATTCTGATGTGTAGGCAAAAGTTAATTATTTATGTGATGTTTTGTACATCCATACATGATGGACATAATAAAATGTATTTATTTGTTTTTTGTCTAAAGGGCCAGGTATACACCCCACACTTACCATACTAATCTAAGGAATTAAAACACAACAGCCAGAAGCAATGACATCCTGAAACTACAGTGACTCAACCACATTGCTGTGGCTACACTCCTTTCAGTACTGAAGCCACTTAGTTTATAGCTACTGTCACTGTGTTCCCCTCCAGTGAGAAATCCCATTATTTCTAACATTTAATCTGCTGAGACTTCAACTTAAGGCATGTAACATTACAGTCAGGTTAAAACTAATTGACACCATATTTGTATTCTCATATATTCCTTATGTGCCACCACCCTGTTACCACATGACTCTGTCATTCATCACAAGCCTTTGACTTCTTTGCCTTCCTTCTCCTCACTCAAAAAGAATTCCAAACCACATTAAGAAGGCTCCTTGCCTATCAGATATAGAGATGATAAACAGAATGGGTTGAAAATTAACATTTTAAGTCTTTTTTTTCTTAATTCCAGCCATTAAGTTAGTACTGAGAAATTGGCACTGGATGATTGCTTTTTTCAGTTCTTAATTTAACTGTGTATTTGCCTTGTGCAGTCTGCTGCTTTAAAGAACCCAGACACTCCCTTGAAGAACAGTATCATGTATCCTCTCTTACAGTTAATCCACAGTGGAATGATGATCAGAAGCACTTGGAATAGTCCCTGTGCCAGAGGAGGATACTGGTTTCAAACCGGCAGTGATGGCACTTGGAGCCTCCCCTCTGAGATCAGCCAACCTTTACAGCACTTACACTGGGACTGAAGGAATTCAGCTGCCAGGCAATTACCCACTTACAAATTACTTCAAAGACATTGAATCTTTAGCACTAAAACTCAGATTTAATTGATCACTACCAGCAATGATTATTACTTTTATGATCCACTGCAAACTTTATTCCTGTCTTCTAAAGCCACTAAAGATTGAACAATTTAGAAAAAAGCATTTGAGTTGTTGAACACTTCGTGAATTTCAGGCTCTGTTCACATATTCCAGCTGAGCAACAAAGAAATTTAGGTACTGAAATCTTAACAACACATTTTTGAAGTCTGGGTATTAAACACAACTATTTATTTTTAATGAAGTACCAAAATGTACCAGCTTCCAAATGCTGCCATGGCAATCACTACACTCAGAATCTGGCCTGATTTACAAGAAAAATAAAATCCGATCAAATAAGGTTGGAACTCTATGCAAACAGACCCACAGTGGTCATTCTATCCAATTCTGGCTGTTTCACTGACACTGGCAGCCAGAGCAGTAAAGTAGCTGTGTTGACATGGAAAGACAGGGGTTCTGAAACTGAAAGAGAATCTACAATAGCTTTAATATGTTAAAATTTTGTTGTAAGTCACATCGGTGAGGTAAGAATGAAAGCACTTGAGTAAATTCGAGTTCCTGTGCTACCTGCACAGAATTCAGCAGTAAAGCAGATATACTTCATGGCATTCTTAGCTACAAGATCAATTTAAAATATTTGCATCAAGAGCTATTGATTACTGGCACTGATGGAAGTTGATTTATTTTAAAATAGATAAAACTGAAGTCAACAGCCAAAGCTGTAACTTTTGGGTTGTGGTGGGGGATTTGGGTAGGTTTTTTTGGGAGAGTTAAGATACACAATCCTACAGAATTCATTACAGATACAACAAAATCTTACTGGTTGTTAGATCCTTCCTCATCTCCACTGGGATTTTTTGTTTCACTGTTACAGCCCAGTCGTTGTTGCTGTATATGTTTCAGATCGTTATCTAAGCTGCTCTGCAGGTCCAAAAGATGCTGTTCCACAGCTGCTCTGATTGTCCTTTCTAAAATGCTAAAAAGAAAAAAAGACAGAAAAATCCTATTAAGAACTCTACTTGGCTGCACCCTCTCCTGAACAGGGCTGTCATCTTAAACAGCAAAAGATAGCAGAGACAATCAGCAAGTACTTGCTGAAGGACACAGGATATACCCAAAATTTCATCTAGAAAAGAACAGTATTCTTCAAAAACAGACTACCCTGCTGAGCACCTCTCAGACAGCTCATCCCCAACAGACAAGAGGCCTCTAAAAATCTTAAACTATTTAATCTCATTTTAACTCTGAAGTTGTGCTTTTATTTCTCTTCCACATTTGTACAAAGAATTCCACTGAACTGTACTCAGTATCACTGGTGCTAAAATTACAATATGAATGCTATTATAAGATTAAGTAACAAACTTATGATGTATCTAAGTGTAAACCCAAAGTTTTGGACTCTGGATGCAAGCACACTCTGCTCTCATGTTCCTGCAATCAAGAACACTGACAGGCATTTGGTATTTCCTGCATTAGTGCTAAATGCCAGCAGTGAAATCCTTCACACTAAAATAAGTTCCTTCATAACTGTAATCAAACCTAGTGCATTTTTTGAAAGGATACATAACTTCTATGCATGTTCCAGTAAAAGCACAATTCAAACATTTTATATTTTCATTATACTTACTCTGCAGAGGCTGGCAAGATACTTATGGGAGAGATATGAGCACTGCAATAAAGGAAAAAAAAAGTTAATATAATGCAAAAAATTATCACACTAAATAGAGGTCTTGAAGTCAACAGAAAGCAACCTAAAAATATTTAAATATTGCATGTGATGCAGCTAACAGATGTAGAATAAACATGTAAGGAACACCCTGCTTTGCAGTCCTTTATTATTTAAATGACAAAATCTAAAAGGAGCACCATCACAAGGCAGAAAGTTGTAGAAGTAGCAATGCAGATTTCTGTCTCTCAAGAGCCAATATTTGTTGTGTTACAAGCTCCAAGCCCTCAGATGTATGGTCTTTCCCATGGGAAATACTAATCATTCTGTAGTCAAACATTTCCTGACACCTTGCTTAAGAATGCAGATTTTAACCTTGCTGCCTAAAGCAAATTCCAAATTACTCTGCTTTCCTCCACAGGTTCTTCCCAATGTTGCATAATTTTATTCTGCAACACTCAACAGATTTACACTCTCTGAGCACAGCTACAACATTTCAAGTAGAAGACAGATTTCGGGACAGGAGCCTCACTTTTTTAAAGCATCTGGGAATCTCCAGGCCAAGCCAGTTCAGCCTAGAACGTTAAACTGCTCAAGGAGGGGCGGGAGGGTGGAAATCAACATAACTAACACAGGTCAGTTAATTCCTCTGCGTGTGGTCCCTCTACAGTTTTTCATTAAAAAGATTAAAATTTTATTATAAACAGAATAGTTAAAACTTTAGACAAAGTGACAGTAAAGAATAAAAGATGAGAAATCTACTATAAACAGCCATGAGTTGCAACACACACACCTCACTCAGAAAAAAGTAAATATTCATTTCAGCTTAATTTGGAGGCAGGGAGGGAGATAGAAAAAGACTTTTTTTTTCTCTTACAGATAACTAGGCTCAAAAAGCTGAAAAATATTTTATTCTATGCTTTACCATGCAACAACGTTGCCTAAGTTGATTTAAATTATTATTTTCATGAAGGCATAAGGTAAAATACAAGGGAACTTGCCACTCCCCAGGAGAACTGAGCAAGTTATTACCCCTGTGAGTTGTCCTATCAGCTTTGACTGCACTGAGCCTTGCTTGCACTAGAAAATGCAGTCTCTCTGTTTACCCAAGAATAGTTTCAACACAGCAAAGAATACCTTGGTTAGAATTTAAGAAGTTTATTAGTAGTTCTGCCACCAGAGAGAAAAATCACCTCAAGCAGACTTTCTGTTTTTCCTTCTTCCAAGTAGATGAAGCACAAGCAATAAAGGGCTTTCAATTAAACATAAGCTGATAAAGAAAGTAGTTAAAGTATTTATTTAAAAATAGTTATACCAGTTTGCCTTAGATACCTTAGTGGGCCAAGAGCATAGTGCATAGCATTTAAACCCCATATGGCACAAGTGAACAAGCAGGTGCTCATAGATGCTTTTAATTTCTTTTCTTCCCTTTTTTTGAAATGGAAACTGGCTGATAAATCAAGTTCATCTTATGACTTGTGTATGTTTGCCTCGTGAAACACCAAAGCTGATCTATTCCAACTGCATTGACAGAACAGGCAGCACTCAGCTACTATTACAAAACAGACATAGCTTGGGGAAATTAAAACACCTGACACAGAAGCCAGATCTTGTAGCCACTGATTTCAAAGCTGCAGATCAAATAACTGAGGGGTAACACGCTGACATTTTGTGTTTTTCTTACAAACAAAAAAAATGGCAGGAGGTAGTTTACAGCTTAGGATATGTACATTTCATTTGTATTTCCATGCACTGAAGTTCAGCGTAGCCCTACCACCTCTACAGAGTCGATTTTCTGATAAACATACTTTAGATTAACAATACTTGAAATAAAAAATTAAGAGATGAAGCTGTAAGTTTAGCTTCATGAACAAGGTAAGAGAAAAGAAGCATGATCTTGGGAATAAAACCTCAGTAATATTTCAAAATATGAAAAATGTAGTTTTAAGAATCCATCTCAGTAAGTTCTACAAAAGCTGCATTATTAAAAGTATGCTTGTATTCTAAAGCTATAAATACATAATTGTGTAGATTGAAACTGATTTACTATTAAAATAGTCACTCCTTGGACAAACTGGGAGAAAAAAATGAGGCAATTAGAGCACGGAACACTGCAACACCCTAATTGCAAAAGAGAGCAAGAAAAAAAATCAGTCAAGGGCACAAGTACAATCACTATTTATAGGGAATTGTGATGACTTGAAATCCTTTTATTCTACCACTTGAGACAATGAGGAAATGTGTCAAGAACAGGGAGAATCAAACTCATCTCCAAAGAATCCCGATTATTTCAGACACTTTCAGAACAAAATTTTCCATCCTAGTGTGTAACCTTCACCCCCAGCACAGGATGGTTCTCCAGTGCTTTTACTCAACACCTTTGGGAGCATTAGAGGTACTCAGCAAAAGCTGTGCATAAATCAGCAGTATTACAAAGCCTGAAGAATCCTCTTACTACATGAAGAATATCTTACATCTTTTCAATGAATCACTTTAGCAATTAAGCACTTTCTGAAACAAATGTGACAATCTTAGGTGAAAGTCATTACAACTTCTGAGCCCACCCACCACACTTCAAGGATACTTTTTAAAAGCTGTAATTTATAATGCCAGAGCCTGAACGCAGCATGACACAGCAAGACACAGAAAGGTAAACATCTTTGTTTCATAATGCCAACTCCCTCCGGAGAATCCCTTCAGCACTGACTCCCGATCCAGAAAAAGTCCCAGTAAAAACATATCTTGAGTAGAAAAATACATTAACTGGAGATAAAACATGCCCAAGTTCTCCTTGGTAATTTCCTGACTATAAACACATTCTTATTTCTCATTAAAATAATCAGTTGTGACATTATTTCATTTTGTACCTCCAAACCACATTTAATCCCACATAATTTTAAAGTTAAAGCCTTCACTTGCGATCACATCGAACCGACATCTTCCCATATATTTACCTGTGCAGCAGAACTTTGCAGGCCATTCTGATTATTTTTGCTATCCCAAAAGAGCACTTCATGTAAAAATGCTTCATGTGGAAGGCAGCAAAGCGTGCTGTGGGCTGCTGGCTGTGCATGCTGCTGCCTGTGCTCCGGGGGCTGCCTGTGAGCGGCACCTCTGGAGTGCTGCACTAAACCCTGCAGTCTAAATAGAAATCGACTGCAACATGAGGTCACTCCTGACAATAAGCTGCCCAATCAACACTTGAAAGCTCTCCTAACGTGTTGTTTACCGATTTTCCAGGATGGAAGGAGGAAAAAGTATTTGGATGCCAAAAACAGGACTACATTAAAATAATAATGTATTTTCTAGCAATTTAGGCAGCTCTACTCTTCAGTCAGCTCTACCATGCATTTTGTCTCCCTTGGCAGGTGTTAATATTATCACTTCTCTCTGATCAGAGTTAATTAAATCACAAAAGGGTTAACAAAAATATCACAGAAGCAGTGAGGATGTTGCCCTTTGTCACTGCATTTAGCAGAAACAAAGCAAACTGTTTATACAACTTACTGCCTGTCTATCTCATATTTTTACAAATATAATTTTGAAAACTCCAAAACCAAAGAGTTTTTATATTAAGCTTCTGACTGACAACATTGGAGATGAACCTCCCAATTAAAGCAAATACTGCTTGGCAAGGCTCAGGGATGAAAAATTTGGAATAATGACAGAGAAGGATTCTAAAGTACTTATTTCAACAGCATGTCTTAAAATTCAGCTGCAGTGCTGAGTCAGTAATTCTTTACTCCTGAAGTCAGGACAGCAGAAAGAGCTGTGGGGAAAAGACTTCTGGTAAAGGACAAAAGTTTCCTTTAGCTGCTCAACGTCAACCTGTGAGCAACAAATGCTCCCAGCTGGGTAATGGGCTCAAAGATCACTCCATAGGTTTATTAGAAATACCATTTCCAAGCAGTCACTAAACCAAAGTGCACTAATGATTATCCACATTCTCACAAGATCTCTAACTCCAAGTCAAATTAACACCATGCAGGAAGGTCAGAGATTTCAGCAAGAACAAACAGAATGAGTAGAGAAAAAAGGCAGTGAGCAAAATTAGAAGTAAGTCATAGTCCAAATAATAAGAAGGAAGGTCAGATGTCCCATTGTACAAATCAAGATAAACAATCTCCTTTAGTACTCTTCACAGAGAGACCAAAATACACAGATATTTGCTTCCCAAAATCTGACAACAGCAAAAAGGCAACAAAACCCCAGCTTAAAGTACAGCAAGAATCGTGTTTAAGATCTACTTCTCCTCCTCCTTCCTGTATAAACTGCCACAAGCTCTACATCAGGACTAAGATAAATAATCCAAATAAACCTGCATTAACATTTGCTTTCTTAATTAATTTTTTTTTTTTACATGAAGAAATTAACACCAAAAAAGCCAAATGGGTACATTAAAGCCATTAGGTTTGGGAAAATATTTACAGTACTTATAGTGGTTAAAGGTTTAATAAAGAGCATTTTTTCATTCACTTTATTTCTTCTTAAATGCTTCCCGCAGTTGTTCTGGTTTTACAGTCAAAATTCTGCTTCTTCTAAAGGATTCCTTCCCCACAAATTTTGTAAAATGCCAACCATAATTAATGCCTATTCATTTTTAATTAACCTTAAACATCAAGTAAAAATGCTTTTCTCTTCAGGCTATCCAACTTAAATTCTCAAACATGTTGAGTTTGTCACTACTGCTGTGTTTACACATTCCAGAAGCAACCTAATACCTGTGAATAGTTAAATTTTTAAAAATTTAATTCAAACTAAAAGTAAGAAGCTTTATTACTTATAAAGAGAATTAAAGATTAAAATATCATTTCAATTACAAAACAGAATCATGATTCTGTCATTATTTGATATTTTACAGCTTCTTGCCATGAAGCAGAATGAAGTATGCAGCCAGCAGCTGAAGAGATTCCAACCAAAAATCCATATTCTTGAAATTTCCCATTCTTAGGTAGTAACTTACTTGTGATTTTCCCTGCATTTCTTCTGCTTTTAGTCATATTTTTATTATAGATTCCTCCTCACTTCCCCCTACAAGTTCTTACATGCAATGCCCATACCAAACACATGCTGTAGAGGGGAAGAGGTAAAATTCACCATCTGTACAGTGTAAACTCTAAGGACAAGTAAAGCAGACTTAAAAATAAAACCTTGCATACTACAAACAAATAAAATATAAATCTGTGTATTACAAGCAAGCACCAATAAGTTCTCAAATGAAAGTAAGATTCTTTTATGAGAACTGCTCTAAAAAGCTGGGTGACCCACCAACATTCCTGCCTGTATCACATTTTGCAATTTCCAAACCTGCCCACAGCTCTCCAGCACCACAGGACAAGAAGCAGTCCCGGGATTTCCCACTGGAATGATGGTACAGAACAGGTTTGGATCTGCCAGGATGCAGATTCTTCTTATTTCTGCTGTAGAATTTACTGTTTAAATACCACTTTACAGTTTCACTAAAATATGCCCTTTTTATCTCTCCCTGCATAAATCCTCATACTTAATCTGATCTGAGTTCTACAGGCATTCCTCTGCTGAATTTGGGAAGTTATTTTAACCCATATTTTACTATTACAAGAACTGCATCTACGTCTAAAGCTGCAGTCTGTAGACACCAACACTTATCTCCAAAGTCTGGCAGTTTCTCTTTCTGCCAGAATAAATTACAAACCAAACTTTAAATCCAAACTGCAAGGCAGAACCAAGTTACCTTGTTGATGCTGTAACACTCCTGGAATCTGAGAGACTCCCTGTCATATCTAGATGCACCACAGCTGGCCTTTCAACAGGTTTCTCTGTGCTGTCTTCTGGAAGTTCTTCTGACTGCTCAAGCTTTACATCTTCCTCTTCTTCCAAGAGATCATTGATCTAAAAAACATTTAAGAGAAGTTAATGGATTGAAAAGTTCATTTCAAGAGGTCCAGAGAATTAAAAGAGTATGAAAGGTATGAAAGTAATGTGAAGAAGGAGAACACTTTTCAATTTTGGGAAAAAACAAGATACACTAGACTTGCTTTTACGTAAAACTATAAATTCTACACCATTAAAAAGTTGTTCTTGAACACTGGACAAAAACCAAAAAGCAAGAAGCACCTCTGATGCCATACATGAACACAAGCAGAATGAAGAAAGGATAAAATCCCAACCACACTGAAATCATGAACTATAGAATCTTTCTTCTTCTGTATCTAAAACAGATAATTCTCCTCTATTCCACAGGTAGTCTTATTCATGTATCAGAAGCATTTTCAAACCCTCCTGGGAAGGCAATACAGATGTCTATGAACCCAAACTTCAAAGCTCAGAATGAACACTTACAAAGTTTCTGTGCTCTTGCCTATTTTTGTTTCTTTGTTTCCAATCACAGATGTTTTTACTGAAGCAGCAAAATATAGCCAATTCAAAATGCAAAACAATATAGCTAAGTGGCAACTCAAGACAGCAAACTTCACTTTTCTAGAAAGCAACTTTGTCCAAAATATGAAATGATAAAGAGAAAAAAGTGATTCTGTTTGACTCCCAAGGTGCCTCTGTGATTGATCACTGATCTCCCAATCTTGCAAAAATTAGAGCAGCAGCCTCAAGAAAATATGCCTTATAGTATCTGTCACCAGTGTAAAACAAAAACACTAAATTAAAATTGAAACTTCAGAAGTCTATGATTACAGAGAAGACCAAGAGGAGATATTTGTTAGTTTTTGAAAGGGGTGTGGCGGTTTATACATCACTACATTCCAGGCCAGAAATGTATTTATTCCTGATTTTCCTCTGTAATTGCAAGAGGATGTGCCAGTGAAGCAAAGGCAAGCCCACCCACACACTGAGGCAGCTGCCACCAGGGCTGTGCCCTGCGGGGACAGTGGCCCTTCTGTCCCCACTGCGACAGAAGTGCACTGTTGACATCTGCTGGAGACACCACGACATGAAGGGACACCCCACCAGCCCTCCAACTAAGGGAAAAAACAAACAAAACCACACACCAAACCGATTCTGTGCTTAGGAGACCCTTTTGCTGAAACACGTAATGAGGCACAGCCAAGCTCACAATGCCAAAGCACGAGAGCCCAGAGCAGCTCTGGTTTACAGAGCAGTTATCCCAGCTCAGTGAGAGCCCCCAGCCTCCAGCTCCAGGGGTCCCAGGCTCAGCAGCTCCCTGCAGGCAGCAGGGCTGGGGCAGCTCTCAGTGCCAGACATTCCTGCATGCAGCTTTGCTCGCTCCAGAACGTGCTGCCCACGCCTGGCACACCACACCAACATCTACTGCAGGGAGGAGGAGGCAGCCAAGTGCCCCAGTGCCTGCCCTACCTGTCTAGCTGGAAGAGGGGTTTGTGAGATACACTTTAAAATTCAGCACTCTTTGTTTCCTACCTTAGCAACCGCTTATTTTTTATCCTTTTTCCTCTTTATATTCTAATACATCATTTTTAAGCCTTAGAAAGAGAAACACCATTCAAAAACTTTGGCACAGGAAAGCACCACTGATAACATCATCCAGTGGAGTGCGAGACCCTGCATGTTCCTGTAAGACACACCTAGAAATACTCTTGACCAAGACCAACAACAAAGTCACTCTTCATTTGATCAAAAAACAGTTCTTCATTCCTAAATTGGTAATTAGAAAGCTGTTTATGACAGTGTCTGTGTTGGGCAGGATATCACTGTTGGTTTGGTTCCCATATATTTTTCAATATAGCACAGCTATACTTACTACAAAAGCAAGAATTTCACAAGCATTAAGAAAATGCCAGGTTTTGTCAGTTTGCAAGAAACTTCTAAGTCACACTAAAAAATCTGTATTTCAATAAACCTTTCATAAACATAAATGTGTATGACAGCTAAATGGTAACATACAGCCATTCAAAACGTTCTTACCTGCTCAGTTATTGAGCTTAAATCATTAGTAGATGAAAAATCTTCCTCTTCATTCTCAAAAAACTCATAGTAGTTCTCCAGAAGTCCCGCCATTATTCTGCTAACTATTTCTTGTTCTTTCAGATCCTCCACATCTGTGTAAATGCTAAAGATTTCAACACTGATTTAGTTTAAAAATCTAAATGCAACATTTCCCCAAAGAACACCTCTGCATGTCTTCTATGAGTAAGTGCTACACTTCACACCATTATCCCCCACCCATTCCAAACACACAAAACTTTAAGGATGACTTCACAATACTGCCTTATAAAGCTTTATACTATCTTAGATTTAAAAATTATGAATTAGCATCTATTAAGTCAATTAATTTTTCATAAGGAATATTTAGAAGTCAAATATGTTCCTTTGGAGAGGAAAAAACGGTATAAGCTGGTACTTTACCAGCCTTCTCCCAGAACTGTTTTCTTGCTACAAATAGTAGCCTTACATACTATCACTAAAATATTTGAATCTCAGAATAAATACAGTATTGCAACAATGAAAACAGTGGTTTCTGATGCCACAGCTCAGAGACAAACTGCTGTTTAAATCTGAGCAAAAATTGTAAAACCAAACTGGGGTGAAAGAGTGGGTGGGAACAGAAAAAGATTCTGCCTCAAACATATTGTGCACTTTGTTACTGTTGTCACCGACCAGGAATGCCTTTAAACTACATAGAGACACTCAAATTCCCACAGAAACAGTGAATGAACTTTTATAATTAACTTACTGAAAAACATCCGGGCCAAAGACTGCAGCTAAAGAACTTGCTGACCAAATTTCTTCATGATGCGATGCTACGTTAGCTAAAAATTTACACAGAAACTTCAACAAACTGTAATTAACAGGGGGAAGCTGCTGCAAGAGGAACCTCAACTTTCTTCCAAATTCATCTTCATTATTATAATCTGAAAAAGTAATAAATATATTTTAGACACAAAGAAGATATCTTTTCATATTTGATAATGATTAGCCTTTTGCCTCTGACAATTACTTATTTCTGAAAGCACAACTAATTTAGTCAAACTACGACTTAAAATGTGAAAACTGACTTGCATTTGTTCAATATCATCCAGCACATTCTCTTCTGCACGTTTTCCCCAATTAATGCCCACTCAAATTCCTGATTTCAGAGGGCAAACTCTGTATGTTTTTGTTTTACCACTGTTATCTAACAATTGTTTCACAGAAGAGCTCTAGAGACAACAGCTCCAGATGAGTTAACTTCCATCTAGTTAAATTCTTCTGGCAGACAAGCTACTTTGACACCTTTTCCTTTACAAGCATCCTATTGTCACCACTTTATCTGCTTTTATAGTACTTAACTGATAAATCCAAGCTATCTCAATGTAATCACCATCACCCATGCTTAGCTTGAAGCTTGCTGATTCAATTTCAGATCTGAGAAAGGGTCACCACAAAACCTCCTCATTCTCACCCCATTTAACTATACTCTTCATCAAAATATGTCCCCATAAATCTTATTTGTTACCTCATCAGCCTTAAAGGCAGCAAGGTTCAAAGAGTTTACAGCTGTTAATACCTAACTGAGAAATTCCATATAGGAAAAGAAATGGCAGAAAGCAAAATGGAAGAAAAATTGATACAAAGAGGCCTGCCCTTCTTTCTCAGACACTTGAAAACTCTTCTAAGATCAGTTAGAGGGAAAAGCACATTTGAAGATGATGAACCACCTCTGCTGCTCTAGATGAGGGAGCAGAGACATCCCAGTCCTTAATATCAAAGTAAGGGTGAGTAAATTCCCTGTTGAGCATGTAGAGGAACACCAAGCAGGAACTGCAGGATTTCATTTGCTCAGACACAGTCAACACCTACAGCGGCTGAATACAGGCAACCAAGCACAGAAAATGGCTGTCTCAACACATAACACATTAAAATGAACATATCATTGACACTTCTTATTCTAGAAATGCACTTTGGAAACAGAACAGGAAAAAAAAAAGACTTTAAAAAGTACTTTAACAATGTAGACTTTTAAAAAGAAAGGGAGCACAGGGAGGTGATAATCAGACCACTCTGAACATACTTATCTCCATGTTTTGTCTAACCAATCCGTCCTGAAATTTAAGTTCTAAACAACCAGAGACCCAAAGGCAGAACATTTTTACCTCTAACTGAAGTCCTCTGGCACTAAAGCAGCAATACACACTTGCAGGGATCCCCAGTTACCCAAATCATCTGTCTTTGAGGAACCACCTGCCTGCAATGAGCTCCTAATGATGCACACAGGCCACACCTTGCTGTGTAATGAAGTTATCTTGAGGACTAAGCCTGACTTATGATATGGAAGGACTGCTGAAGAGGGAGACCAGAACTAACATATGGGTCATCAATTACTACCACTTTCTACATTTCTTTAAGCAACTCCTCTGCCTCAAATGCAGTTGATGATGTAACTCTGAAAACTAACTGAGATACATCTATCAGACAGGCAAAACACAAGTAGAGGAAATCAAAAGTCTCATTTTGGCATCTGAAAACACTGTTTAAGGGTTTATGTGGTTTGATTTCCTTGTTACAGATAACTTTAAATTTTTCTGAAGTGACTTTTACACTTTAAAAAAGACAGTAAAGAACCAACTGCAAGTTTAAGTGAAGTTTCTCTACATATTTAACAAAAGGGAAATAAACAGGGACTTGCATGCTAGAAACAATCCATATAAACCCATGCACAGTAATCTATCCAAAGATGGGAGGAAAAAACCAATTTTCACATTAGATTTTACAGTCATAATAGGGAATTCTGCTGTCACACCAAGTGAATATACCTCAATCCCATCTCCAGTCCTGACAGATAACACTGCAACCAAAGTGCACAGCAGTATTACCACTATTATTACACAGAGCACCAAAGACACCTTAGTGCCACTACAAATCTCAATTCAATACTGGGGTTTTACTCTTAAAATCATAAAATAAAAACACTGAATCAAGAAGAGTTACTACCTTGAGAAAGTTGCATCAAATGTATGTGCAAACTGCCTGGAATAACTGGCTCTGGAAGTTCTTGGAGAAAAAATCTAAGAAGGCTAATAGCTGAGGGTACATCTGCCTCTTTAACCAGGTCCACATCTTCTCCATTATCATATCGTTGCCGGAGCCACTCCACTGTCTCAGCATTCCCATTGACTTGGAAAAGTCCTTCTTGTTCCAGACCCCCTGAGTTAGAAAAAAAATTGCAGAAATAAACTTTTAGCTCTGGTATGGACAAATATATTAGAAAAACTACTGATAATCAGATATGCACAATTCCCATACTGACTGAAACGTTTTCTGGACAACAGTTTTGCACGACTTCCAGCAGTTCTCTTCCCAACACACACATCCTTGTGCCCAGTAACAACAAAGTAACAAGGGAAATGCCAACAGTATGTAAACCACAGCATTTCCTATGAGATGCCCTGCAGAGCTGACTACATTACTGTTGGCTAGAAAACAAGTGATACACACAACAGAAGGAGCAAAGAAAGGAAGTACCCAAAACAACCAAATTGAATCCAGTTGAATAATTAACTTCAGAAAACAAGTACTCCTCAAACCCCACAATCTGTTCTGTAAGAATAACAGTGAAATGTATTATTTGAAATACAGCAAGGTGATACATACCATGTTCCTCAATATAGTCCACCACATGGCGGACTATGAATGGAACCTCATTGTCTGGTTGCCCTTCTTGCTGCAGCTCATCAAGTGGAATTCCAAATATTTTGTTAGCAAGAACAGAGTTGCAGTTACTCAAGGAAGGGGAGGAGCTCTTCCTCATATCTTTTTGCAGCCAAAAATCAAAGCTGTCTTTTCTGTCAATAGGAGAAATTAAAACCAAAAAAGTCACTTCAACATATGTTTTTGAAAGCATTGATCTGTAACACAAAGTGTTTTAATTACCTAATGCAAGTGCTCTCTAGTCTGTCTCCATCCATACAGTGCTTTAATGGACAGTTCTCCAATGACTCTAAACACATCTAACTCAATAAAGGACTATCACTGAGGTGTTCTATCCAACCCTCAACAGAGGACTGAGAAGAACATATATTGCAGCAAGGAAAATGCAGAAAATTCCAGTTACCACATTTTTAATGAAGTTTTGGGAGATTCCTCAGCACTTTTTCTGACAGTATTTAGTAGTCAGGCTTTCAAAACTCAATACAAAAGCCTCTCAACAGGAAAAGAAACCAGTGGATCACACCAAACCAAAAGCCTAAGTTTCAATTATATGAAATGACTGAGTATTTTGTGATACACAACTGCGCTGTAATAATTTTAAAAGATATTTGGCATTTTCTGGTCTACATAATAAAGCTTGCAACACCTGCACCAAATGAAAATTTTTACTGAACAGAAAACCCCCCAAGCTGGTTTCTAGATGCTCAGTGATACCATTCTATCATGCAGAAGCTCGAGCTTCACTTACAAGTCTTTGCTTGATAAAGGATCTAGATAGATAACAAAAGGGCAGTGTAAGTCACTCAGTCAAGCTGTGTATCTGTCAAAACCAAAATATTCTTTCTTTCTTCTAGCAAAGAAAAAACTGTCCTTTCAAAATAAATAATAAAAAGAAAAGAAAAGATACTTGCTTAAATGCAAGCAGTCACTTTCACAGAAGCTGGCACATAGAACACTCAGTATATGCTGCTAGTCAAAGCACTGCAACCAAACTAAAATTCTCTTTTAACAAAGAGGTAAATTCTAATAGATCAGACATTCTGAAATCCACACTTGCTTTTCTTTTTTCCCTTTTTTCCCAGTAAAACAGTTTAAGACACCCACCTCAGAGTACTTAAACAGCCGAGTTTGAAAAACGCTTTCTGCGCCAGCTGCCCTCACTGACCAAGCATTCTTTTGTCATTTATGGTTGTTTAAGATTATGGCAAAAGATCAGCCTGTAGTTCCTCATTGAAGAATAGCAGAACTCGATCAGTACTTCAGCAGTTAATCTGAAAATAAAGAAAATATTATTAGATCATAAAGTTCTCAACAGTGTTAAACTCAGTCAGGAATCCAAACATCACGTTAGAGGAATTCTTGTCAAATCATCAGTTTCTTGTTCTGAACAAGAAAGCATAAAGATCACATCAGCATAGCTTATGAGAGAGGCCCCAAAACACCAAATCCTTCTTTTCACTTAGGAGTTAACCAAATCTGAAGTGAAAGTTAGAATGGGACATCTAAGTCTTAACACTTATGAAATAATTTGCAGACTCAATCCTCTTCCAAAGAATCAAGGAGGGCTAAGTAGGTTATACAGAGTGTTTTAAATTATCTACCATACTAAAATATTTAATGGCCATGAAATTTTTAGAAGAATCTCAGGCACTGGTCTAATACAACATCTTTAAACAGCAAGACCAAAACCAAAATCCTAATTAAGGAACATTTAGAGTCAACCAGTTTTCAGTGGTACTGATCATCTTTTCTGGGAAGTTGACTACGTGTCCTAACTGCCAGTTCAAAGTCCAAGTGATCATCAGGTCTGGATACAGAAAGCAACTTCCCCAAGTCAGATTCCATAGAACCACCCACATTTCTGCCACCTTTTATTTAGAATCCAGATTATCTGGATATTTCTCATGTTGTCAGCTCTCAAAATAGCTACAAACCACAGTAAATGGCCTTTATGATTTTCTGTGGTATTAAAAATTTAAATTGCAGCTTCATGGCACAGTGGAGGCAAGGAAATGCCCAGATTCAGTCAAAGGGTCACCTCAGCCCCTTGATCTCCCCCATTACCTGCTCTAAACAAATTTGAGCTACTGTGACTGGGCAAAACAAGCTTGTGACATACACATAATCACAACACTCATCACCAAAACGGGACAACAAAGAGGCTTTCCCCAGCTTCAAAGTATATTCACTGAAACCTTTTGTTTCATAACTGGAGATTGATATGACAGACTGGAAACAAGTACCTTCCCTCCCTTTGATCCCCCACACCAGCTCCTGCTGCTGTTCCACATCAGGACAAATAAACTTTATCTTTGCTTGCAAATTCCTGACAACCAAGCCCTCTGGTTCCAGTACCAAAATGGCAGATCATTCATTAGCCTATCACACAGGAGCCCAGAGTACTCTCAGTAGTTTGAATAAAGCAGTTTTCCTGCTCCCAGCCCTCTCCAAACTGCATCTATGTTCTAAGGGATAAGCTCTATATAAGACTGCTCCCACCACCTCAGCATTTTCTTGCATTGAGGCCTAGAGGACAAAATATTTCAGGCTTAAAAGTATTTAAATTGTCTCTGTCTATTGCCTTGTATTACACACAAGTTGTAAATCTGTTACATCCCACACAAGTGAATCCTGGTCTGAGATCAGGACTCCAGGTGAGCTGACAACAGAAAATGAAGGGTCATATTCTAGTCAATGGGTTTTACTTTTTTTTTTTTTTAACCCCATCATATTCAAATCTGTTATTGCAAATTCTTGGTTACTACAAGATCCTACCAGATTCCACCAGTGAAGCAGTTGCAATTCATGACCCCCCTATAATTTATGGAGGCCTTGTACAGCCATTTTCTTTTTTTATTTTGTTTTGGTATTTTAAGTGAAAGTCAACATAATCTTTGCATGTGAGTAGATTTCAATCAATCCCAATATATCAAGCAGATTTTAAAATATGAAGTTGCACACAGTCTATTTTCTCAAGCTCTACCAAAGCCAGCCTGTCCACAATGAAAACCTCACAATGGCCAGCTGTGGGGTTAAGGGCAGCTGGGAGAAAACCTTTGATGGATCTGCCACAATGCTTCAGGCTGACTTGCTAAAACCAACAAACAAACCTTCAAAACAAACATCACCTAATAAAAAGACCAAATTAGAAGTAACCACTTCTTTATAATTCAGCACCAAATGAACAATCTTGCAGCCCAGCTTTCTCAGCAGAGGCAACTTTGTGCTCAGTTCACTGACATGAAAGCTCAGCCACTTCTGCCAGGTGCAGAAGATGAACAGGCTGCCTGAATATTAATTTCATTCAGAAGGCATGAAAAAAAGAAAATATTACAGGCTTCTATTTTAACTGGCTTGGCAACGTAACAATGAAGTTGAAATGGCCTGGATGTCTCACTTTTAGAGCAAAACCGGATTTACAACCCAAGTTTATACTTTGAAGAAAGCTTTATATAGCTTATTATCACCTAGAAAAATTAGTGAAAGCCTCATTTTCACCTTCTCAGATACACACACACTTTTACACACATTTCAATGTATCGTTATAGGCAACAATCTATTTTCAGAGCATTTCAGTCTTTTCCCTTTTACTTCAGGCTTTGGCACCTCCACAGGCTGTGATACAATTAATCTGACATTTACCAAATCTAGAAAGAGCTAGAAACTACTAAAGTTATTCAACTTCCAGCAAGTTTTATCTTCTGCTATTTCCAACATTGTAAAAAACTGTTAATAATTAAACATTTTATCTCCAGTTTTTATATGGATCAGAAGCTTCCCACCTTGCCCTGCCTTGACTCAGGGAGTGCAGCACTTCACTGCAGACACGTATGAAAAACCAGGACAGGATATGGAACCTTCAGGATCATTTCCAGACTCTGTCACAAATACTAAGCCATGCTATGGAGTTTTTTAATACTTTTTTGTCCTGGTCAAATAACTCAGGAAACAGGAGCTAACCCACTCAGTCAACCCTTTCTACTTTTGCCCATATTATCCTGATCCTTTTGAGCACATGCTTTCCCCTCACAATTTCACAACCTAAATGCTTCACAAGTTCTATCAAGAAAAAGAAAAAAAAAAATAGCAACTAAAAAAAAAAAATAACCACACAAAAGAAAACTACTTAGCTTGAGTTTAATTATAAACATTCTGGTTGCATTTTTTTCAATCTATTTCCCCTCTTCGTTACTACAAACATTTAAAAACATCCTTAAGCTACAATCATGCTCTGCAAAACATAGACGCAGGAAAGTAAAAATACACCTTATTATAACCACATATTACACCACAATTTTACACGAGACTGAAAAAAGCTTACTGTGCCCTTTGCCCTTGTTGAGCCCAAGCACCTTAAATGAGGGTAAAACACAGAGTTTTGTTGTGTATTGTGGATTTCAGTGCTCTCACACGTTATTTAAAAAAATTTGGTTTGCTTTTTTTTATTAAGGCAAGTTTTTCATAGAGACTCCTGAGAAAACAGCACCATGAGCTTCATTTTGCCATCATAATAACATTCAGTTATCTTGGCAACTCAAGAGGTATTTACACCCACACGTGAAATGTCACTAAAAACCCCACAGAATACGTGGCTAACTGCTAATATTTGAGGAATAAACATGAAATTTAGACTTACTTTTAACATTAATGACTGAAGTACAAATAATATACGGGCATCATTTTAAATTAAAGTTCTCAGGGTTCCACCACCTTTCCTTAAAACAAAGGAATGAAGCAACAAGGAAAAATAAACAAAGACTGCAAACTGAAACTGTGCCATAGGAATGAAAACATTAATTCTGGGTGTAGAATGTCTGCCACAAGTCTCAACTATTTAAGCAATTCCTTTATTTGCTCATTTTATGTAGCAAAACATTTGTATCATCTCTGAAGCCAAACCCAAAGCTAACACTGACTGCTGTTTTGCTCTGGGTTTAATATATTATTTTGTAGCATTAGCAAACATCACCAGTGAATATTTTTTTTAACACATAAAAGTAAAAACTAAGATTTTTAGGTAGGAAAAAAAGCATCAAAATGGCCTGTCCCTGCTTCTCAGGAAACATACCTCGAATTTTTTGGCTTTTTCAGCCCGCAGTGCTGTGACCCTGTGAACCATCACATGCCTGCAGATCGGGTCCCAGCAGATCACATCCACATCCTCCAGGACAAAGAGGATCAATGCTCCTTGTCTGCAACAATTACTGACAAATAAAAATCCACAACAAAGACAGTCTCAAAGTTTTTGATTTCTTATTCTATATTTGATGAAGAAAAATAATGTACTACATTCCTTACATGACTTACAGCTAGACAAAACCTGTGATGTCCCCCTGGATGCCTACAGCAAACATGTTAAATCCAAATAAATAATTGATTTCTTTGGCTAAGTTTGAAATGATGGAAGTTTAAACAGATTTTCTAAGAAGAATTTGTAAATGATGGCCAAAACTTATGACACAGATTCCAAGCTGGAATCACAGGAACTCTCCTCATGACATCACCCCGAGCAGCTGCCAGGCTGAGCAGGAGCAAGGAGGCTTCCCTGGGAAACTTCTGTCCCAGCTCATCGTGGAACACACAGAACAATTCGCTGAACTACATTTATTTATGTCTCCAAAAAATGCCAACCAGCACTCTTGATCTTACTCTTAAGTTTTGTTGAGTTAAAAGGAAACTGATTTTTCACAATGTTATGTCAGAACTGTAACACCTAACACTGACTGATTTTTATGCCATTTGTATACTCAAATTACTGTGAGCATTCTCAATGGGTGAGCTGCTTTTGGGTGAAAGAGCTTTTGCTCATCTGATTTTCAGCTTTTGCTCGGGTAACAATTTAAAAAAAAAGAATATTTTGCTTGTTTGAATTAATCTAGTCAAAACTGAAAAGATGGCCAGTCTGGGGAGGGGACATGGCTTGGAGTGAATTTATACAAAAGACAAACTGAAATAAACCCCAAGCAGGACTCTACCACAAACCCAGGACACAGAAGAGGACAAATTTGTCTCAAGAGTACAGTAAAAGGCATGCAGAGATGTGCCAGTGCTTGAACAGACACAGAACATCCTCCACATAAAAAGAATAATCACATTTAGGTACTCATTAATACATTTGCGTAGTCAAAACAATAATTATTTAAAATAAAAGTTTTAAAACCAGCAAGATTAGCTTAAAATAAACTCTTAAAGCAAGATTTCCTCTTTTTGACTCAGTGAAATCAGCTATCAAGAGGTATTTTAGTCACAAGTCTAGACTGGCAAATCAGACAACGGGGCTCAGTTATTATTTTAAATTTAATAAGCTGATCTTCTTGAGAACACAATCCCCACTCCCATTAAGGCAGACTGTTTGAAATTAGGTATAACTACAAAATTTAACTTGCAGTGTTGAAGGAATCCATGTTAGAACAAATATCTCCTCAAGCAGAGGTGACTTTCCTGCTCCCTTCATTTCTCAGTACGGTTCCTAACTCTTCACTGCCCTGTTTGCTCTCTGGTTATGCAGGAATCAGAAGGGAAGCAGCTCACTGCCTTCTGCACACAATCACAGAAGGAGCCAGCAGAAGCATGAACACCAGCTCTTTAATTAATGAACTCTTTGCCTGCTATGTGTTCACATGTGCACTCACACACACGTTAAACCTCAACTCTGTTAAGCAGAAATTCTCCATCGTTTGCCACCAACACTTCTGAGACAGTCTCAAAAACCACTCAACTGACAAAATACTGCTTATACTGACAGAGCAAGTAGAAGCACAAAAAATACAACATAAGATTTAGTGGAATGCAATTCTAATGCAATTTTTATTTCCTGGGAATGTGGCAGCAAGCCTTCTAATTTACAAATTAGAACAATTTAAATTAAGCCTTTATGTCCTTACCATGCAAGAAAGAAACAAAACACATCATGAAGGCTCCTCTGGAAGAGATATAACTAAAACTAGAATTTAGTATTTTGGGGTTTTTTTTTATTTGCAAGCAAACAAACCATGATACTGATTAGTATTTATTCTCCAGTTATTAAAGTTTAGTCTACAATTTCAGCTGACAGAACCTGATCACACTGAAAAAGCCCATCGTTCACGGACCTTCATGAGAGACAGATTCTATCTATTAGACAAACCTCAAATACAGTGACTGATCTAAGCAACATTCCAAAAACATTCTACACTTTTAAGGAACAAGCTGAGAGATTACTAAAATGTTAGCTGGTTTTGATATGCAAAAATAAGGTTTTATATTCACTTACTAGATAAAATCCAAAGGCTTTTTAACAGCATTACAGCAACTTATAATCCCCCAACTACATTGTACCAAGGAATAAAACCATCAGCGATACCAGAAAAAGTAGATATTTGCTCAGTGCCTCACACCCACCACCACACACTGCCAGATTTGCTCTCATCTGCTGCTGCCAATGCACATGTGCAGAATTCTAAAGAAACTTCCTGCTCACACAGATCCCATCACACTCTTAACAACAGCAGTTAATAAATAAAAAGGCTTTTGTATCTTGTGTAACAGTTAATTATATTCATCCTACTCGCCACCCCCCAATGCAAAGCTCTACTCCACCAACCACACACATCTCATTGCCCCTGCATCAGATAATGCAGAATTTCAGTGCAATTGCATTATAAAAGTACAGTAAAGTAACAGGAAGAAATTATCAGCAAAACTATGCAACTTGCAAGCTTCATGTTATAAAACCAAGGCAGTTTAACAACTGTCACTGCTGTTAAAACAGACTTTTTTAAGGAACAGAAGTCAAGCTATCTCAGAGACACCAAAAAAGCAAACTATAAATATATAATGCACTTAATTCATTATACATAAGTTATCCTATTACATACATTTATTATCAGTTTGCTCCTCCCCTCCCAAACAGGTGAGCAGAAATAAACACTGGAACTCAGCAGATCACAAAATGGTTACACAGCCCCTCACTATGCAAACATTGCCTCTGTCAGAGCCCTGAGCACGTGCCACCAAAATACAGGACAGGCTCAGCATCCCCACTGCAGGAGAAAGACATTTCAATGAAGACCTCAATGCTGCAGCAATGATTCTCTGAATTTCAAGAGATGGGAAAGAAAAAAAAAAAAAAAAGGAAAAAAAAAGGGAAAAAAGTCTGGTACTGAGGTCTCCCATCAAAACTTGATTATGACTAAATTTGAAGACACCAGCAGAAATCATAAGGTTAAGAGTTACACTGCAGACTAAAATTAACTAACCTGATTACATTTCTAGAGTGCTAAGACAACAAAAGATTTCATTAAATGTAAAGTTCAGCAGGAAGGGGAGAAAACCTTTCACACACACACACTTTAAAAAAGGGTATAAAGGAAGAAATAACCACATTCATAAGATTCCAGCTCTCACCTTTTCAGTTTTGTCCATGTATTATTATCCTACACAGCTGAGCACAAAATTTAATCCTAACACACTGCAGGGAACGCTGAAGAGAAGAGACACATGAGGAGAGCTGCCCACGAGATTGGAGTCTGGACAATCAGTGCAGGGCTCCCTCCAGATACAGCGCTCGGATCGAGCACATGCCCCACCCAAATGTCCTTAGAAATGTCCAAACACTGAAGAAAATAAAAAGCATTTAAACCTCTCTATAGGAAAAAGCCTCTGCACCACAGTCTTTGTTACAAGCTGTTTGAACACAAACATGAAGCCCTATCTGTATTTTAAGCTCGTTTGGCATATTTTTCTTTTTTTTTTTGAAGACAAATATACAGGATTTCACACATTCACAGGGCAAGACCACAAGAGTAGAACTGTTTGTTATTATCATAATAGAACTATTTTCACTAATCAGAATATAGGCCTGTAAAATATTACCCATTTCTTGTAGTGAACGACTCCACCCATATGTTGCAAACATAACAGGTTTTGACCTTCTAAACTATGTTTTTACAGCTTCAAAACACATCAGCTCTACAGAAAAAAAAAAAAGCCTGATAGAAGATGCAGTAAATACATTATGGTTTGGGGTGCAATAATCCACAGAATTCACTTGAACTGAATTTCCACGAATCTCAACAACTGGCTATCAAACCAGTACAAACTGTGAAGATAAATCTGAATTTACCAAAGCCTTGAGACAGCTAGTCATGCTCAAACAAAATTTTTGCAGGCAAAATCTCTCACCTTACAGAAAATAATAGTCATCAAGACTGAATTGCTCAATTATACTTATTTTCCAGGGAGCAATGTAAAATTCTTGTATTCTCTGCCTGAATCCAGTTTTGATAAGAGACCTAGAGCCCCTTTGCTGAAAAACTGATAGAGCCATCACTTCACAAACTGCATGACAAGCAACAATCTCCCTCTTCTGCAGCCCTTCACAGAAGATTTAATATTCCTTCACTTCTGTATCTCCTCCTCATATGTTTTGGATTAAGTGTCATTTTTTTAGTTCTTAAGTAAGAGTCTTCACATCTGAAATGATCAATAAATATACAACTAGGCCTGCAAGGCAAGGAAAAAGTTTTAAAGTTTGCCATCCTTCGTCCTTACAGACGCAATGACAAATTGCCCTGCACGTAGTTAAGTCACTCCCACCTAAATGCCACTAGATGTTTGTGGGCTAATATGGCAGTAAAATTAACCTGCTGCTATGCACTGAATTAGAGGACAACTTGAAGCATTCTCTGACCAACATCACTTCCATGCAGCTGCAGCTTCTTTTGTGGGGGATGGGAAAAAAGAGAACCACTATACCAGGAAAAAAAAAAACACAAACTAAAAAAATCACCTTGGACTTGGCAGGTTTTACTCATTTTCCAATAAAAAGTGCCCTGGAAAGGGGCACCACTGCTCAGCTGTAACATTTAACCAGAAATCAAAAGGCTGAGTATTAGAAAAGGAAAAAACCCTACCCCACAAAGCCTTCCCACACAGCAAGCAGGGACTCACAGAACTTTCTGATGTCTGTTCCAAATGCACAGAATATTTCCTCAGCCTCACCTGCTTTTGCAAACATGCCATTATGTACATTAGAAAGCAGCGTTTCACTGCTTGCACAGGTTCTCAGGGTATGAGCCACACATGACAAATGTTAAATGAAGTCTTTTGCTGAGCTGCAAGAAGATCCTCCAGGGTTCCAGGCAACACAAAAACTGAGAGCCCAAACTAACACAGAGCAGATAAAAACTATCATTTGCCAAACTGAAATGTTTTGACGAGTTGTTCATGTCAAAATCTGCAAACAGTAAAAGTTACCAGGAGCTTCTCCGAGTCAGCTTCCTTAAATGTAACCATGGGACACTCTACTTGATTGATTTTTCTAAAACAATACTGTAAATTTCCAGTTTGATGCTTTCAAAACATTGAGGTATTTAATTCCTTATTGTTACATAGGAATACGAGACAAGGAAAGAATCCCTATGGAGCCAAACAATGTATAAAATACGGACAAAGAAGATTACAAGAGATTCTAAACATCTTCAAGTTTATGCAACAAAAAAGACATAAAGCAATTTACTAGTAATGAGCAGTTTAAAAAAAATAGAAAGCAAACGAAATAGCTAAACTGTTTATAATATAGGCCAACAAACCAGCTCTCTATTCTTTTTATGCTGCAGATTAAACTGCATGGAAGACAGGAAAAACTTCAAACCTGAATGCTAATCCAGTTTAACAATTTGTTCGAAATTCACAAACTAACAATTCCATCCCTGAGGACATTCAGGAATACATGCCAAAAAAAAAATAAACAACTGTGTAAAATAAACAACTGTGTAGGTTTTTATATATTCACTTTCATTTTTTTTTTTAACAGGCAAAAGTTATTATGTGGTATTTACTTTCTTCATCTGTTACCTCTTTTCCCCATCTTGAGCCTGGCAGCAGTAAGAAATTTTGTAAAAATTTCTTAAAATGCAGCCAGACCAAGGAACTTGAGAATAAGAGAGCTGTGCATTAAAAGCTGGCGTTGCAGTATGTGATGGCAGGGTTTTTGTTGTTGGGTTTTGTTGGTTGTTTCCAAACCTTGAAGGAGCACCCAACACTGGGAGGACATCTCATCTTAAAGCAACTTTTTGATAGCAAGGAACATTTCCACTGAAATATTCAAATCCCTAAGGAGCTTCCATGAACAATGGAAACCCACACCGGCAAACCCCTCGGAAGATACATTTGGTCACAAGCTGGCGCGTTAAGTCCATGACCCAGCGTTCTTAATGCCAGCGCTGCCTTCGTGATCACAGGCGATTTAGTGACTGCCCTTTCGATTTCTGGGACCAATTTCGCTGTCAGGGAGCCGCGAGAGGCTGATGCTGTCAGCGCGCCAAGCCCCATGGCAGGGGGCACCAGGCTGCTCCGGGGGAGGAGGGAACAGCCTGGGCACACAACTCCTGGAGGAGCCGGGCTGTCAGTGCCGCNCGGGCGGCCCGGCCTTGGGGGGGCGATTGAGGGGTGCCCCAAAATTAACGTTTTCCTCATGTTCTCGCTCGCAGGGTAACTCAGCCACCCGCCCGCCTCGACCTGTGCGGGCTCAGAGTCACAGAATCAAATAGCTTAGGGAAGACCTCTGAGCTCATCGAGCCAAACCTTGGACCGAACATCACCGTGTCCACCACACCCAGGCACTGAGTGCCACGTCCGGTGTTTCCTTAAACACCTCCCTGGGCAGCCCATTTCAATGTTTGATCACCCTTTCCGTGAAGAAATTCCTTCTACAGGC
>VXBB01000328.1:441079-492970 GCA_013399915.1 Illadopsis cleaveri | reverse complement strand
AAATTCCTCCTCATGTCTAACCTAAACCTCCTCTGGTGCAGTTTAGGACCCCCTCTCATCCTGTGGTGCCCAGAGAGTGACCGTGGCCAGCAGCGGCACCATGCAGGCTTGTATCCTGCTGGCTTTGGTTGGACATGAAGTGAAATTTCTACACAAAAAGGGTGATCAGACATTGGAAATGTCTGCCCAGGGAGATGGTGGTGTCACCATCCCTGGAGCTGTTTAAGAGAAACCTGGACAAGGCACCCAGTGCCATGGCCTGGTGAACATAGGTTGGACTCAACAACCTCAGAGGTCTTTTCTGGCATAACTGATTCTAAGATTCCAATTTTGCTTTTCTCATAACCATATTAAAATATTTCCTGTAAATTTTCGGAATTGAAGCCTCAAGAGCAATCACTGCCAAACATTTCCCAAATGTAAGCGCACCAGAAGTAATGAAGTGCCCTTTGACAAAGAGCTAATGCATTTTGAAACACAAAATTTAGCACCCTTAAAGTGAGTTAGCATAAGTTAGAGAGGAGATGCAAGCTTACTCCCGAAGTGTTAAAACCAATGCCTGGCAGTCTGTGGTTCCCACATGCCACGCTGAAACTACAACAGCTTTTTCTGTCATGCAGTGCCAGCAGCCATAGGTGGTGGGTTTAATAAGGCATTTAAGGAAACTTGGATTTAGTTAGTAAAAAATCCTCTCAGGAAAAGCTATTTTTTCCTCCATGAAAAACTGACAGAGAATATATGAAAGGGGGAAAAAAATTATACAAGCAGGATGGGATTAATTGAAACCTCTGTATTTTCAATAGCTGGGAGGATTTTGTTTCAGGTTCTCCAGCATGGATTCTGACTTTTATCTAGAGATACATTTATAAGACTCGTTAAAAGGTTTTGCATTTAGAATCCAAAGAAGGGAGAGTCACAATCCCACAGTAAATTAACCTGGATTTAATCAGATCTAAAACTCTGTTTTCCTGCTGGAAGATTTGGTGTCATTGGGGGGTATCACGCAAACCCAATAAAATGTGTAGGGTCGGGGGAAATGGCTTCTCAGGAGGTCTGTGTGTGCTGTTCGTCTGTTTCTACAGCAGACTTCTCCACTTGAACCACTAATAAAATTTCCTCGCATCAGGATGAGGTTTCTGAATTTGTATTTTGTATACATAGCCATGTTCTTTCTGATTCATTTAGCCTCATCAACAACAATAAAGATACTGAATCAGAACAAGCTGGCAATTTTGTTGATGAAACATGGAAGGGAGCGGACTCCAGCTGGCTCTTCAGCAGATACATTGGCCAGCTGACAGGAATAAAACTGCAAGAAACCTGACACAAAAAGCACACGGGGTGAGAGGAGACAGACAGCAGAGGCAGGCAGGTAGGCACACACTGCACAGCACCTGTTTGGTGGTTTTGAGTCCAAGGCAGTGGCTGCTCTCCTCTGAACTGGCTCCGAATACGCCATTTCATGCCAGCTTATCCTACCTCCTTTCAAAGGCTTCCAAGGCTCCTTGCAGGGGGCAGACATATGCAGTCCCAGGCTGCCATTTTAGGCGTTTCTGCTCACTTTGTCTTCTTGCTATCTACTTGAAAGGTTGAGGACAACCCAGGAGTCACAGTCATAGAATATTTCAAGTTGGAAGGGACCCATAAGGATAGAGTCCAACTCTCTGCTCCTCACAGGACTGTCTAAAGCTAGACCATGTGACTAAGAGCATTGTCCAGATGCTCCTTGAACTCTGGCAGGCTTGGCACTGTGACCAGTAAATCCATGTCCAGAGCCACACCATGAAGAGGGAGCCATTTCTGCAGCTCAGTGTGTTTTCTTACAAATCCTTACAGCTAAATTGCTCAGCTTAAAAGTTTTGCAGAGATTGACTGCTAAGTGCTTACAAAGTAACTCAGTAGATCTGAAATAATTACTGGTGTAATTCACTTGTTTTCAGGAAAAGCTATTTGAAAGCACAAATTACTATTGCCTGTATGCATCACAGAAGAACTGGAGCCATGTTTCCTTCATGTATCCCCAGTTCTCATCCTGACCTAGTATGACTTTAGAATAAATATTCTGTGAAGAATTTAGCTTCCAGTTAAATCTACTTCCAGCAAGAGCCCTGCATTCCACCTCATCAGAAATTGAAGAAACTTAAAGAAAAATATCCTTATCCCAACTGTGCTCACTGTTGTACAAAGCTTAGCACAAACTGAGCTAAAATACTTCAAAACTTAAATCAGCTTTGCAAAGCCATTGAATCCTTGGAAGGTTGATAGCCTGCCATGTAATTCCTTACCTTCATACTAGGTTATTGTCTTACTAGGAGGAAATGGGAATCTGACACGTAGTAAAACAAGACACTGTCTCTTGTAATACCTGTGTATTATATGCCAAACAGTTTTTCCTGGAAATTATCTGTATGTCAGCAAAATGTTTGCTTTTGGGCTTAATTGTTCACCTACAAATTATTTGATACATTCTTCTGAACTTGGAGGTGCTCGATTTTTGCCTTCAGTGGATCCTATTGATATCTTGCAAAAAATATTGACAAACGTGGGTCCTTTCAACACCAAGGAAGAATTAGCAAACACTTTCCAGCTGGCTGCTCTGCAAAGAGCTTTCCTTTCCTGTGTATTTAATCCAGAAACAGAGACATGGCCCCAAGCTGAGTCTTTACTTTGTTCTTTCCCAGCATTATAGCATTTTTTACATGCACTTTGTTTCAGGATGCCCAGTGCATGACACTTGGCCTTGCTGAACATCCATAACTTTCCATGGAAACTCTTGTATCAGCAAGTATCCAGTTGTTCTAACTCATGGTGTCCAAAAGGGCACCTAAGAATCAAAGTTCATTTTTAAAGCTTTGCCCTGTATTAACAAATGAGGCTTCACAACACTCAAACAAACAGGTGAAAGGATCTATTTTATAGAAACACAAAATCCAGCCCAGAGAAACCATTCATCACTTCAGACTGTCTGCCATTACTAGATTCGTATGTAAGGATTTTTTAAAACTGAATTCAGTATCAAAGGCACATGTTCTGTATAAATGTCAGACATTTTTACTCATTTTTCTACTAGAGTTCTGTGATTAAAATAAACATTTACAGCATGAGATTTTTTTTCCCAGCCTCTGAACACTTTTTGGATCTGAATCTTGGTTTAGATCTGTCTTTAAAGCAGAAATCTAGGAATATGGGTCAAATGTTGCTTTTAAGGCTTGTTCATATTTTAATTGCATGGTTGCAGACTTAACAAGAGATAATTCTTCCCTCCTTGAAATTCAAGACATTGAAAGGTTAATTCAGTCTTCTCAGTTCCATTTCCTTCCGTCTGTTCCCCTTCCCACACTCCTCCCCACCCCCCATCTGTAGACAGCTGAGTTATTTGAATTTTATGCAAGTTAGTATTCATCCAAAGGGGGAAATCACTCAACGTACCCACCAGTCAAGCAAAAATTGCAGTGCTGCACACTTGCATTTTCTACTTCCTATTTACTTTTCTCTGCATTCACCAGCTTCGGCTGTGGACATTTCACACTCATGCCCCAAAGATAAAGTTAGCTCAAATTAAAGCTTGTGTGTCCCCATTGCTATTGAATTCCCATTTCTTTGCACTCACGTGGATTCTATGCTCAAGGTGCTGTGGTGCTTTTACCTTGTGTTTAGGAAAGGCTACAGTTCACGTTACCACAATTTGTCAGCTGCCAACACAATCACTCTCTGCTGTTCCCGTGTTATTTCATGGTGTGGTCACTCATACTCAAGGTACACTAAATCCAGAGGAGTCACTTTGACAGAGCTCAGGTTAACCCTTGGATGAAGACAGAGCTTTAATCCAACTGATTTTGTCACTTTACATACATTTGCAAGAAAAAAAAAAACAACAAAAAAGTACTGATTAAAAATGTTCTAGTTCACTCAGGTTCTGAAGAAAGAGATGTTTACTTCAGATGCCAGGAGAGGTAAACAGTATCATCTTTCTTTCTTCTTTTTTTTTACATTTTAAAAAACAAAACCAGCGTTTAACGTAAAATACTTGCAGCTTTCATCGAAAAGGCAGAAGTTAACAGATGTGGAACTTACTGATTACCATTTTCTTACATAATTGTTGATGTTGTACACAGCATGTAATACCTATGTGTTTGGGTAACACTGTATAACAAGCTTATAAAATTGGAAAACAATTTTTGGAAAAGATGATGCAGAAATACAAGCTTTTATTCTGTAAATTGCTCAAAGTAATCAGCTAGAAAAGATCATTTGGCTGCCTTTTTATTCCTCTATTTCAGCAGCCTTGTCTCCTTAAGCAGCTGAAAAACCTCAGGGTTTATCTTCTCCCCAAATATAAAAACATTCAAGCTACAAGGAGTCCCAGGCTATTGAGAGTGGAATAATTTGGAATGAGACCCACCTATTGTCCTTTTTCCTCTGGACAAAAGGAAAATCTGAAGATAACATAAAGTTAGTAGATCTCTGGATTTTATGATCTTTGATCTATCTTCTCCCAGATTATATTAGTTATCTATTTGCTGCACAGTGGGTGCCACAATTTGAATGGCAATGTTTCTCCTGTCTGAAGGAAAGAGAGGGAGAATCCCAAGAGTGGATTGTTTAATTCCAGAGCAGCCAGCTACACTGAGAAGAGCCATGTTTGAGCACACTCCCAATGCTCATCCAAGATTTCCCTGTCTTACTCCTTCCCTAAACTGTTGGTTGCAGGTGATGCTTCTGTCCAGAGACAGAAGGGAGGGGGAAAAAAAAAAAAGACTGCTAAAGACTCAAAGTCATGCTAACCTTGTGTCTCTAGACCAGTATTCATCACAAACTGTCATGTGCTCTGTAGCACTAACTAATGTGACTAACACATCACATGCTTCCTTCTCCACCCGGGCTTTGGGGGGAGAAGCCTGTGCATGGACATTCTGTATTAATTCCACTTTTTCCTTTAATAATTCATGCATGGGTCAACACATTTTGCTAGAAGGGGCCAGGCCAGAGCCAAGTACTTTGTGCTGGAAGACAGACTTTTGGGTCAGTTCTTGAGAAAGCTCTGTTGCAAGAATCTCCATCTGGTTAAACTTTTAAAAATTCACCCCCATACCAAGTTTTATAATATAAAAAAAAAAAAGAAAAAAAAAAGAGAGAGAGAGGCAATTTCTACTCCCACTAGCTTATGTTTTCTCCTTTTGCTCTTTGCTGCAACAGGGCTTCTGGTATAGACTTGTCTGAACTCCTGAGCTATTTGGAAAACATGGAGTTGGAAAAAAATAGCCCAAGGAGAAGGACTATCTACAACTGCCTCTCCTCCTCCCTCATCTCCTACATGTACCTACCCTTAAGGTGCAGTGGTCTTGATAAGGAAAATGAAACACCTTAGGTAATGATAAAACATCCAGTGTAAGACAAGTGTCGAGTATTTACTCACTGGCAGTGCAGCATTACAGCAGAGTCTGCCAAAGAGGGATCAGTGCCTTCCTTACACCCCCAGGATTCATTGTCTCTTAGCCTGGGAACCTGTCTCCGTTCCCAAACAGGGATATTTTTTTTGGCAGCAAGACGGAACAAAAGGCACAAAGAGAACTAAGAAAACCCTTTCAGTGAAGCTGTAGTCTTTTCTTTTTCCTGTTCCCCTGAGGACGGGAAACCTTCTAAGGACAGCTCATAATATACCCAATCCTGCTACCTGCCTGGAAGGTGCTCAGTGCTCACAGGGACCTACAGGAATTAGGGTCCATGCAGATTCCAGCCCAGCTTTCAGCTTTGACAAGTTGATCCCCTACCTTTAGCACCAAAAATACCACAGCATTTTGAAAATGAAATCACTGTTATATTTGAGTGGGTGTGTTATTTCGAGACAGCACTAATGTGATTATAAAATCAGTTGTGTCAGCTTATTGGCTCAGCTACAGACACTGATCTGCTCGAGCGTCTGTTCCTCTACCCGGCTGCTCGCGTTAGGGTGCTTTGTCCCCCCTCAGCTCCCCGTGGAAATAGAGACCATTTGATTCCCACTGCTGCACCAAAGAGAAAGAAATCTCTTCTTCTGGCAGTTGCCCACCTCATCTCTATGAAACTTGGCATTTCCAGAGCACCTCTTGTGCCAAACATGAGCACAGCATCCCCCAGCCCATTAAAGGCTACAGCCCATACATATATATAGGGGTGTGTATATATATATGTGTGTATGGGCTGGGCATGCTGCTTCCAAGTGACAGCAGCGAAGGGAAAAGGTCAGGTGACAGCAGAGTGCAAACCTCCCAGCCTCACTTTTCAGACTTTTCCCTTGAGCTCCCTCTAAACGTTTCCTCTCACCTATTACTGAATCCTGGGAGAAAGTGTTTGTTTTTCCCTGCTGCTCTGTGGGTGTCTGACAGACTCAGTGGCTTGTGCTGCCAGGCATGGTTTAATGCTGTCGATGGCAGGTGATTCACTGGTATCAGAAGTGTCAGTCCTGGCAGGTTTGACTCAGCCCTTCATCTTTTTGGCAACAAGCTGAAATAAAATACAGTTTCTATTGTATGAGGCAGCTTTTCAGCCATATCAGTGTAGTTTTGTATGCTTTATGTGTAGAGCATCTGTAAAGATTCTATAGTCTACATGCCCCAGTGGCTTCCTGGTTTTTCACATTTCTATACACTGGATCATTCTGCTGCCTCTATGCAACACGAAGAAAGTTGAGGTTCATTGCTACCACAGTCATCCCAAAGCCAGGTAAATGCCATGTTCCCCTTACTGAAGATGGTAACTCTGAAATCCTGCAGTTAAAAACCTGACAAAGAACAGCTTTGCTGCTCATATAGCAAAAATGCTTCCTTTACTAGTGAAAGGAAAAGGCATCTGAGTAAGATATTACCTACCCATCTTACCTCAAAGTATGCAGTGCCCTCAGGCCAAATTCCAGATTTTCCATATGTAAACTGCATCCAGCTGTGTGTGCTGCACAGAGTATATAAACATGAGGTTTGAATCCCACACGAGCTGTGTTTGACCACAGTATGGAATTTACAAGCTACAGAAACTTGACAGGCACTTTATGCAATAGTCAAGATGTTTGTTATGGAGATGAGTATCTCCTGATTTCAGCAGAGTGAGAACGTGTCATTTCTCATTATTTTGTTGTTTGATTCAACACTGTTGCACCTTCCTCACAAACCCAACCCAATTTCAATTAAAAACTTGGTCATCTTCAGTCTAAAAACCCAAACAATGTATCCCAAACTGTTTTAGTATTAGGTTGGCCAATAAATTGGGCAATTAAAGTGGTAGTGGTGGTGAAAACAAGCGTGCTCACCCTGTCTTAGCATGTTTAGAAGAGCCTGAGCTCTGCTGTGGATCCTGGGGGCACAGCCCGTGACTGGACACAGAAAACCAAAAGTGAGGCTTTTCTGCTTTGCTGTTCTGAACACTTTGTTTGCTCTCTACAACTGAGAGAACTTGTGCTACTCTTGAAGTTTAAGAGGTTTTGTCCTTTAAACCTCTCCTCATAATCAGAATTATAATTATTTTTTAAAATGGAAAAATATTTTAAAAACTGAAACTCATGAACTGCCTGGATTAATGAATCACTCAGATTTTGTTTTAAAGTTTTTTCTGATCTTCTATATCTTGTGTCCAGCCAAACAAAAGGTTAATGCTCTCTTTCTAAACAGACACAAAGACTCTTCAGTGCCAGATCTCAGCTACGGCTTACACCAAATATTCACCCGGTGGCTGCCTTCCTGCTTTTTCCCAGCGGGTTTCACTCAGGAACACAGCCTTCTATTTGTGACAACTGGTTGGATATGTCAGATAGAAGCAAAGGAACCAAGTCCTGACATTAAATATGGAGCACATGCACAGTGATTTGGTGTGGTCAGTGCAGATGCAGAGATAACTGAGCCAGCCTGCACAAATCCCTAAGGCTGGGAAAAACCTTTAAGATCAAGTCCAACCACAAACCTGTTCATTGTTTTAGTTTAAACAAATATTGTAAGAAGAGGTCCTTAAGACACATTTAAGCACATTAAAACCATTTCTCCATGCCCACATATCAGTCTCAAACCCACTCTACCTAAGTCTGTGGTGCCAACAGAAAGATCCAGAGACCATCCAGGATTCTCAATCAGCTGAGAGACATCTCTGTCCCTCTGAGCTCATTGTTCAAGCTGCCTTACAGTCAGTAGACAAAACCAGGTACTCCTAGGCCACAATTAATTTTATCCCAACTTCACTGCCTCCCTTCTGTCATGGAGCCCAGACAGGAATTTCAGATGGAGACACTGAAAGGTGCACAAGAGGAAATCCACACCAGTGTCCAGGAGGATGCACACAGCCCTTCTCTCCCTGCATCCAGAGCCATGGGCTGAGGGAGGCACCAGCAAGTGAATTAACAGCTACCAAGACAGGGACAAGCAGAAATTCATTGTGCATCCCTTTAGGACACATTCCTGGGTGTCACTGTGGTGCCTGGGCTGTGCTAATCTCAGACTTGGCCCTTGGTCATGGCAATCACACCATGGCTGTGCTGAGAGTCCTCCAGAGCCCCAAGCTTGTGCTTCTGCCAGCCTGGGCAGGCAGGGATGATCCCCAGGCATGTTGCTGAATTCACCTACAATCCCCCCCCAAAAAAACTAATCTGGCAGCAGCAACCCCCAAACCTCACCTTTACTCCAAACCTCAGCACTGGAAAATGATGGGAAGGGAAACTTCAATAAGATTGTCATGGTAAATGAAGAGAACAGAAAAAAAGAAGAATCAAGATGCAATTTGGCAGTTTTCCATGTCAGTTTTCCCATTTCCCTCCCTCATGCACTTTCTACAGGAGCAATCTGTCCTTTCCCTAAACGCTGAGCAATCCCAGCACTAAACTAATCAATATTAATAGCGATGGGTTCGGGAGGGGGAGGAGGGGAGAGGAGAGGAGGGATTACCCTGACCTTTTTCAACTCACACTGCCTCAGACGGCCACCAAGCAGCTGAAGAGAGAGCAGCCAGACGGTAATGCCATGTGGTTTTAGTAGCTTTTCATTTTTTAAATTTTTTTTTCCTTGTGAATATTTACTCTGTTGTCTCAGTGCAGATAGCAATGAAATCTGATTTTCTGCAGGAAGGAAAAAATATAATTATATCAGCCATCTCGGGGCCAAGCCTTGCCTTGATGGGAAATTCCACTGAAATAAGGGGAATAATGCCCAGGCAGGATTTTAACTTGCATTTCTTAATAAAAAGAGGAATTGGATTAGGGAATTTTTGACAGGTGAAATGCTGGTGTGCTTTGTGGATTTCTATTTATTATAATAGAGTATAATCAAAGCCATTGAGCTGTGACTGGGATATGGAGCAAGAGCAAACAAAGGGCTGGGGGAACCAGTCCTCTATTGTTACGCTCAAGTGTCCACAGCAGCTCAGGGGATGGATGTACTCAGTACAGGAGGCTCAGAATGAAAGACAAACCCTATTAATGAAAAGAAAATTATAATTGAAGCTCTTTGTTCCTATTGGATTTGGGGTTTATTGTAGATTTTCCAGTTAGCAGCATTTCTTGAAATACAGGTTTATGTCAGGGGGCACCGTGAATTAATGGCAATTAATCATTGTCTCTTTATTACCGATTATTCTTGTTGCCATGTGCAAAATATGATTTTTAGACATTTCATCTGAGAAATCTAGAGAAAATTCCATTTTTGTTTGTCCTCTTTTGCTCTGAAAAAGCCAAGCCTCAGGGAAAGGTCCCAGATTGAGTGTTAGGTTTGTGGGGGTTTTTGAATAAACATTTTTATGGTATTTTCATTTTTTTTCTCTTGAGGAGAAAATGCTTTGCAGATGGCTGATATCACAGCATTAGCTAATGAAGCCATGGGTGTGTTTTCCCTTTCTTTGTCAGGACCCATCATGTCCGACAAACCAGATTTTGCAGAAATTGAAACATTTGACAAGACCAAACTGAAGAAGACAGAAACCAGAGAGAAAAATCCACTGCCCACTAAAGAAAGTAAGTGCTTATGAGGCTATTTGAAGTACGAGTAGCAAGGACGTAATCCATATTGCAGTTCATATGCAAAATGAATACTAATCACAGGATTACAGGCTCAAACTCATCCCTGATTTTAAGTGGGGATAATACTGAGGCTCTATGCTGGACTTTCAAGGATATCAGTAATTATAACCAGCAGTGCATTTTGTCTGAAAAACCCTTTCTGATGGGATTGCTCTTGCTTCTGCTAAAAGCAAGACCAGTGTTCCCACTGGGTGCTGGTAACAGGATCAATCTGTTTGTAATTACCTTGTTACCAGCCCCTCTGGAGGCAGGGGGAACCTCTGCCGATCCCTGGCAGGCCCGGCAGTGTCCCCAGAGGGTGCCCGGGCTCTGGATTTAATGTTATCAGGCAGATGAGCTGCTGCCTCCCACTGGTACCTGCTGTCAGCCCTAGGCAGGAGATCTCCAGGCACCTTCTCTGGAGTAAGGCTGCAAGCAAAGCCATCATCATCCTCATCTAACAGGCAATCTCCCTCAGAAAAGCACCCCTGAGCTTTTCTCCTGCAGTGTCTTCTTCCATACACTCTGTGCACAGGCAGCCAGATAAGGCTGGGATTCATGTTCAGCTTCAGATATGAAAAGAGCATTTGGAGCAGATTTTGTGAGCAGTTTCCTTCAGAAGAGTATTGCTAATCCCTGTGGAAGTGTGTGCTGATAGCCATGCACATTCACAGTCCCTCAGCATTAGATATCTGGGGTTTTTCCCTATTTTATTATCCTTGCCAATACTAAAGCTGTAAATACAAGAGGAGCTTTGCATGCCATGAACTCCTCCCTTCTAGCTATGCAGATGTGGGAATGAGTTGTCACAACCAATTATGGATTTAACCATTTTCTGGCTTTAAGTATGACCATAGAAATCGGTACCCTGCAGAACCATTATCATTGAATCACAGGATGGTTTGGGTTAGAAAGGACTTTAAAGATCATTTCAGCCCCATGCCATGGGCAAGGACACCTCCCACCAGATCAGGTTACTTACTGCAAGCCCTGTCCAACCCAGTCTAGAACACTTCCAGGGATGGGGCAGCCACAGCTTCTCTAGGAAACCTGTGCCAGGGACTCACCACCCTCACAGGGAAGAATTTCTTTCTCACTTCTAATCTAGCCCTGCCCTCTGTCCGTGTGAAGCCATTACCTGCCTTTCTGTCACTCCAGGCCCTTGTCCAAAGTCCCCCTCCAGCTCTTTTGTAGCTCCTTGAAGTGCTAGAAGTGGTTCTAAAGTCTCCCCAGACAGAGCCTTCTCTTCTTCAGGCTGTACACCCCCAAAACTCCCTCAGTCTGTCTCCATAGGAAGGCAAAGTTTATTGTTCATAAACAGTAATGTTTACTGATGGTGTTTTTGTTTCCTGTTTTTCTACCAGCTATCGAACAGGAAAAGCAAAGTGAAAGTACAGCCTGAGTATAAAATCGAAGATGTGACTGCTGCTTCTTCAGTGGGGTTTTGGCTTCTCAGTTGGGTTGTTGTTTTATTTTGTTCCTCCCACCCCATATTTGTTGCCCATTTATTTTAGGAAACATTTGTTCATTTAATGTTCCCTGGAGAAGTTTGTTTTGTGTTTGTTGAAGAAGATACTATGTATTTGTATTCTTAAAATTCTAATTCCGAGTTCTCTATCAACCCCATTACTTGGCAAAAAAAAAAAAAAAAAGGCAATTTGCATAGAAATTGTTTTCCTAAACCTCACAATAAACAGGTTTCTTCTGACCAACTGTCTTTGAGCTTTGCAGAAATTGAGTTTACACTGCAACTCTTACGAACATCCTTCCCCTTTTGCATTTCCCCAGCAGCTCGGGGGTTTGGGCAGGTTGGGAAGGGTTACCCCAGGCACTCTCAGGTCCCTTGGCTGGAACACTGCCCTTCTCCACCATCTGTATCCTGCAGAATCCAGAGCCCCAGATGGCACCAATCCACAGGAACCTCCCTGACTGCCTTGACAGCAGCCTGGAGACTTCACTCCCATCCCTTGTGTCCCTCAAGAGTGTTTCATGGGAACCCTGAGGGACAAGCTGTGTGTGCCAGGAGCTCCTGCACTTTGAAAGCCCCAGCCTGGCAGCAGGCATGAGTGAGAGGGGAAGCCTCTGGCCTGCTTTAGTCTTGTCCAGCAGTAGGTTAGAGGTTCCAGAGACAAGTACCCACTTACAAATTCCATGCCAAATTGATGGTTGGGCTGAGGACATACTCAAATTAACATTCCAGATGAAGAAAAGGGCTTGCAGTGCCTTCTCTACAGCTTTTTTATCTCTCTAACTTGCAAAGATCCAGTCAACCTTGGGATAACTGCAGCACAAACAAAGCCTTTGGCCCATCTCATACCAAGCCATACAAGAACAAGGAAAAGTGGAAAGAAGAAAGAAAATTAAGCATTGCATTGGTTTTTAGGGATGAGAGAAAAACCACAGGGGTGTAAGATACAAACCTTCAAAGCAAGAAAGGACTCCCTACATCTTAATTACTGGTGGAGCAATAACATCCTCACTGGTCTGCAGAGGACTTGGCAAAAATAGACTCTGGTACCAGCTCAGGGGACCCTCAATTACATGGTATCACATTATCTCTGGAATTAATTTGCAATCATATTAGAAAACCAAGTGCTTACTCTGGGCAGATAAACTGCTGTCCCTGGAGCTTCAGTTTGATCCTACTTGTGCTGTGAAGTGAGAGTAGGTCTGTGTGCTTCAGCTGGGCTTGTATCTGCATAAAGTGAGGCAGAACACAGCCTACAGGCTTCAGAAAGCAGAAGGGAATGGTTGGGGTGATGTCCAGACAGCTCTTGTTTACTTAAGGGCTGTTTGACACATGACATTGAATGTGAATAGTCAGAACTGCAATTAAAAGTAGCAGTGGATCCATAGAACTGTGACCTTTGGTGGCAACAGAAAGTAACCAGAGGTGAGCAGGAGACCAAAGGAAAACACAGGGCAAGGGAGCCAATGATTTCTGTCAGAGCTTTGTTAATGTGGTGGTGTCAGGGCTGAGACTGCTGTTTCAATCCACATTCATCAGTTCAACGCTGCTGATGTTTTCTTTTCCTGACCAAGGGGTTTTTTCATATTTTCATTTGAGGACCCCTTGGCACCTGACCCAAAGGGGTATTTATTTTAAGGTCAGCTGGATTTATTAATACTGATTTTTATATAAAAGGTAAGGAATGCAAGAGGTTGAGCAACAAAGAAAACAATGCTCTTTTCTTTGTGACTCATGCCCTCCCCTCAGCCCTGCACACTTCAGGGTCAAGGAGCCTCTGACATTATTTAAATATTTGCTTTGGTGATGGTTCCTTCATGGAGGAAGCATTTAGAGATAGCACTGAGAGCAACACCACCTATGGAAATCTGTAGAGTTCCTACTGTTCAACCAGATGCATTCAACCTGTTACTTTCCCCAGGATGGTTTTTAAGGTCTGTCCTGCAGCAGAGAGGCCACAAATGAGATTTTCTCCTTGGTTTGGTCCCACATGATGATCTCCCTCCATGATGCCAGTTCAGAGCATCTGCCAACTCGCTCAGCAAATACACTGTAAATCACCAAAAACTTCTTTGGCATGACTGAAACAGGGGCTCATCTCTGTGCCCACAAGTTCTCCCAAAAATCAAAGGCCTGGGCTGTGTCCCCAGCCTGCACTTCTTGGTCAGAAGAGAAGGGAGGTCTGGCCAAAGCAAGAAAACAACAGAGATATTCCCCTCTTGTGTTTGCAAGATACAAAGGATTGGCAGCACAGCTCAGGTTTGCCCGAGCACTTGGCTCGGGGCTGCCCCTGGTGTTGCTCAGGGCTCAGACTCCCCCCCATGAAGCCTGCTCCCAATTTAGCTGTTTGAATTTAAAGCCTGAAATAGTAAACCAAACATCTCAGTGCTTTTATCCACAAATCTCACCCTGCTAAATAGGCTGAGAAGAACTTTAGTCACGTTCCCCACCCCTGGATCTGACTACAAAGGCTACAAACACCTGCACACCTGGAAAAACTCCTCAAGGTTAAAGGCCAGATCTTCCCAGCTTTCCCCTGCCTGCCCCAGGTGGAGTGCAGCTTTATGGCAGGGCCTGGGGAGTGCTTCTTTCACAATTAGCAGTTCAGAGAGCTCAAAGTTAAAAACACGTAGGTGCAGTACTCTGAATTGAGGAACGTCCCTCTCTGCTGCTGGGGGAGACCATTTCAACCCAGGAACTGCAACGGGAGATTAAAGTTTGTCAAGAGCAGGGACAGGTTTGGCTCCCTGTTATCTTAACCAAAGAGCATTACAGCCCTTATCTGTGGGGCAAGCTGGGGACACCAACCAGGAAACTGCTCATTACTTCAGGCTGAGACAGGGAATTTTCATCCTTCCAGGCATTACACAAGGAAAGATTTGTTGCTACCATTGAGAGGGAGCTACAAGCAGAGCCAAGCCAAGCTAAACCTGAGCAAACACCTTACCCACACCTAGGAAACACCTTCTGGGCATTAACCTGACCTTCAGTCCCTGGAAGAGCATCATCCAGCTCCAAGGGTCCCCAACAGCCACCCACTCCAGGAGCTGAGGCCCTTTCCAAGCCTCCATGGTGATGGGCAGCTGAGCTGGAGAAAAGCTCATCAGTAAACAGAACCAGCTCCAGTTGGAAAACTTAAATATTTCTGCCAATTAGCAGCAGCCCCTTGCTGTTATGTAAAGGTACATAAATGAGGTGTTACCTTGCAACTCCTCCAAAGGAAAAACGCCTTCCATGCTAATGCAGTTACGGCCAAAAAAGAAATCATTGTATGCAGATTAACATTATATGCTGATAAACACCCACTTTCTTGGCATCACCATGAAGCCTGTTTTGCCCCCTGGATCCCAGGGATAGGGCCAGCCCTCTCAGGATCTTGGCCAAGTCCACCTGCCCCTGTGAGTCACCTCTAATTGCTGTGCACAGTCACAGCAAGCCCTGGCTGGGCATAGGAGATCTGCATTCCTGTCGTTGTTATACCAAAGTGAGTTGATTTAATAAATCTCATTAGGCAGGCATCTGATAGCAACAAAAGCCAGGGAGAACAAGCCCTGAGCCTAGTTCCAGGCAAAGGGCATGTGTGCTCCACCTCAGCTGGGGACCAGCTAAAAGGCCCTGGAGGTCCTGCCAGCCCCAGTTCAGACACCATGACTGAGTTTCAAAGCTCATGTGGGGTTTTTTTCTAAAATATTTGGGTTTTCTCTCTTATTTGGGTCATTAGCCCCGTGACTGCTGAGACATGCCCCAGCTCTGCAGTGACGAGAGGGCAATACGTTTTGGCCAGTGGCTTGGCCACCACAACAAAAGCTGGGATGCCACTGCAAGGCCAAGGCTGGAGAAGTCTTTGGAAAACACCTCTGTGTGTTTGTTCTGCTGTAAGCGCTGGTCCTGATGCAGCAGAGACTTTTCCTGCTAAGAGAGGATCAGGGAAAGAAAAAAGGGAGAGATGTGAGCAAACGAAGAGCTGTAAAAGCTCTGTGGGATCAGGGGTCTGAACTGCACCGCGTGGGAAGCAGGTCAGGGGCTGGGAGTGCAGCCAGGGAGGTGCCCACGGCAGCAGAAACTCAAGGCAGAAGAAGCCACGGTGGTTCTCATGCCTCTGCCTGGCTCGCCCCTTGTTTTTCCAAAAACTCTGGGTGAAAACAATAGTCTTTTGAAAAGCACTAACCTTCTGCTGCCAAGCTGGGGGAGCCTCCCACACTGTGCACGGGCAAACAAAGCCACTGTGTCCTCCTGGAGCCCTGGCACGGGCAGCCAGCCCTGGCCTCTCCACCTGTCCCCACCCAGCGTGCCCGTGAGTCCCTGGGGAGCTCTGGCTGTCCCAGCCCGATGCAGGGCACGGAGGTGTGTCCCGCCAGCACAACCCGCCCAGGCTGGAACGGGAAAGGCACACGGGGCGGGCTGGGGCTGAGCCAGGCTGTGTGGGAGCAGGTGTGTGTGTGCGGGGGTGTTTCTCCAGCTCCAACACAACGCCGCTCAAACTGACAGCAGGGTAAGCTCAGCTTCCATCTCCCGTGCCGGGAGAGGCAGCTCCGTGTGCTCGCTGTCTTGTCAGGAGAGCTGGCTTGGGAAGGAACAGTTGCTGGGGATGGTTGGTGCACATCTTGTAAGCTGTGCTGACAACAGCTCTTGACAACTCCTACCATCAACTGCAAATCTCCCAGTGCTTCGTGTTTGCTGCAAGGCCCGCGTCCAGAATCCATTCAGTCCGTGGGGAATCAGGAAGAAAGGAAGAGGAGGGGGAAGGAAGAGGGGGTTTCTAGCTGCTCTGGTCAAAGGGACACGTGAAAATGAGGTCTCTTAAGGCTCCAGCAGTAGGCACTGAACAAAAAGAATGAAAATTTTCAAAATAATTTTTTTAAAAAATTAGGAATTTTAAGCAGGTCTCATGAATTCAGAAGCCAACTCAGTATCAAATTTTTTGATTTGGCGAAGTTGCAACAACAAGGGAGGAAAAAAATTTTGTGTGGCTCTAAGTGGGTGTTTTCAAACAGCATCTTGTTTGGGGAAAATAATCCCTCTTGGCCTGCTTTGTTTTCTCATGATGCTGGAAATAATTCTTCTCCTCAGAGAGAAGAATTGGGGGTTTATTTTTTTATCTAATCATGGGAGCTCCCTCAAGTCATGCCTGACCGCAGCTGGTCCCCCGATATTGCTAGCACTGGGAGGAGTCACCACCACAAAGTGTTAAAGAAACACGTGTGCAGGTCCAAAATCACACATTTCATTTAGCAATGAAGAAATCAGGCATGAGGAGCCTTGGCTGAAGGCGTGTGCTTTTGGGGCTGAGCCCAAGGGCAGGGATGGAGGCAGCAGGGATGCCCTGGGGCAGCAGCATCATTCCCACTGCCAGGACTCTTCTATCCATTTTTCAGGAGCAGCAATAGCTTATGGTATTGCAATAGCTCCCTCACAGCTCCAGCCTCTTCGCTGCTCCCCCAGATTCATCGTTTTATTTCTGTCCTGTCCAGGCTCTTATTTCAGTGGGATCTGGGTGACATAGCTTATGGTAGCTGCTCCTGTCCATGTGCATCGACTGCAGCACGGACCTCACCTGGTGCCAGCACGGGCAGCAAGGAGCATGGGCACTGGGAGGGAACAGGTGTCACACAACTTGTGCCACCTGCCGTCCCCTCACACTGGCAGACATCCCCAGTAACGCCGATGACTCTGATGGCATCAATCCAGAGTGAGATGGGGGCAGCCACAATGACATGACCCTGGGGGCAGGAAGGCTGTGGGTGCTGCTGGAGGATTGCTCTTGTCCACCCAGCTCCCGCATGGCCACATGAACCACAGACCCATAACAGAGGTCTGTTTTGGTGGGTTTTTCTCAATACATCTTGAAAATCCCAGGGCTTGGCCAGCCAACCCGAGCAATGAGCATGGAAAGTGTCCAGAGGTTGTTCCGACAGCGGGATTGTCGCTCAGCTTTCATCCCAGCTGCCGCCTGAGGTGCTCGGCTGGGGACACCCTGCAGCCTGTGCCACCCCCGTGTGCCCACCCGGCCACTGCCGCCGGGCAGGGTGGGTGCGGGATGGGCTGGGGGGCGGGGGGGCGGTGCGGGGACGTACCACAGGGGGGGGCCTTGTCACCAGCCTGCGGGGACACTGCCGGGGACAGTGCCGGGACATCACCGCGGCATCCCCTGCGCCAGGCATCCCGCTCCCGGCGCTGTGCCTGTGGGTTTGATCCCGGCGCTGGGGGCTCAGCTCCATTTCCACCCCCTCAGAGTTAACAAATGGAAAGCGAACTGCGTTCATCCTCACGGGGCTGGGCAGAGATCCCTCCAGAACCACCACAGCTCAGGTGTTCAGAGCTCATCTGGGATTTACCAAGCAAATATGATCAAGGAAATCTGTTTCTAAAGAGTGTCACTGGGAAAAATTCACCCCATGGAGTGTCCTAGCAGTTCCCTGTGCCTGGAGGATGCTGATGAGCTGAACCCCTGAGCCAGATCCCCACTGTACACATTCCCATTGGATCAACTTTAAACTGAACAGTAAAGGCCTAAAACTGGTTCATTAAAACCAGAGACCTTGCAAAGAGCTGTCATCCCACTCTGACCTCAGGTAACACTAGAGCTGTCTCCTCCCACCTCAAAATGAATAAATGCATGGCACTACCAGGCTGATGGAAGGGAGGTATGAACATGGCATCAATGCCCAGCTGCACTGTGAAATGGAAATATGGAGCTCTACCCTGTGAGAAGACAGGCAAGGCAAGAGGGATTTCCTTAGGGGCAACCACAGCAAAATGACAGAGCCCAGGTGGGCACCATGGGGGAAAAAAACCTCACAGCAACACAGGCTCCCCACTGCCTTCGTGGGCACAGCCAGTGCCAGAAGCAACTTTTCTCCTCACTTTGTTTTTCCCAGCAAAACTCAAAGAATTTTTAAAGTTGCTCTCAGCCCAGATTCCTCCAGAGGAAACCACAGCTTTTCTGCATTTGGAATCACCTCTGTCCAAAGAAACAAAGATAAGTTTAAAGAAAATATTCATGGCTGAAATCACCATTTCCTTCAGTGAGTTTCAAAACCTCCCACACTGAGTGAGCCAGACAGAGCCAGCAGCAACACCCATATCCATATCGTCCAACTCAGAATTTAAGATCTTTGGGCTTTATGTGTGACATGAAATGGATGGGGGACAAGAGGGATGACAGAGTCTCAGCCACAAAGGGGTAGTACAAGGACCCATGCTGGGAAAGGATGGGGAGCACCACATGAGCCAGGTTGTAATCAGTTAATTTAACTTGAGTTTGGCTGGGAATAATTAAGAAGGAGGTGATAATTTTCCTCTGTATCAAGTGCCCAATCTCTTCCTGGACAGGCTTTCACCTAGGAGGTGACACCTTGCCAGGACAGAGATCTGGTCCCTGCATGCAGATGCCCAGGCAGTAACCTATCAGCTGCACTGACACTGTTTGCACGACACTTCCTTTAAAGAGGGAGAGAAAAACAAAATGCTTGTCCCTACTTTATAAGGCTGCTGTGTAAACAGTCCTATGGGTTTTGGGGGCCACACCTAAAGGGGGCAGGTGAGGTGAGGCTGATCAGGTCATGGAGCCTCTCCAGGGCTGACTGGGCAGCCAAGTCCTCTCTAGAGCTTTCCTCAGAGAGATGGACACTGCTGTTGACAGGGTGAAATCCCCCTCCAGCCACTGTCCCCAGTCAGCTGGGCTGGAGGGGTCCTAACCCATCCTAACCCCAGCCCATCCTCCCCACCACTGTGGGGCTATGCTCATCCACCTCACTCTTGACACATGATGAGGCCACAGCAAGTTAAATCTTGAGCCCCTTGCTCTGCCTCTTGTTGATGGAATAAAAGTTTCTCCACCTCTATTTTCTCATTTCTAACCTAAACACATCATCCCATGCACATAGATCCAAGAGCTCTACAATGCTCTGAGGCCTTTTCCACAACCCCAATCGGGATACTCCCAAATCACTCTGACAGCCCTTGCTGGGAAGCATCTATGTCCCTGGCCAGCTTGTGTCTCGAAAGATCAGAATTTGGTTCCAAACCTCAATTTTTTTCCTTTCTGGAACCAAAAAGGTACAACCTGGAGCTTCCTGTAGTGCTGGCTTCTATTTCAGGGTGTGTTTCCCTCAGTAGAAGAGCCCTCTTACCTTGGACTTGATTTTTTTGTGGCCACAATGATGAAGTTCACTGCTCACCCCATCATGCTACATGAGACTGTGCTGGGAATCAGGGTTAAAATTAAAACAGAAAAATTTAGTGCACTGGTACAGCTGAGGGCACAAAGTGCTGCTGAGAGACAGGAACTCATTGGGATAGTTTTGTCACTGGGAAAGCACACCCTAAGCTGGCTCTGTTGGGTGGTTTAACCTTGTTTTCAGTGAATATTGGGCTTCTTCTGTGTGCCAAAACAGGCATGAAGAGGACCAAGCCTGTGCAATAGGTGTGGCACATTATCTGATTCCAGTTACATCTCCATCCCCAATTACTATTCATTAATCAAAACATATTCATTATACAGGCAAAACTCCCCTCAGCATTGCCAGGTCCAGAGCTTGGGTCCTGGCTCTGTTTGCTCCTGCTGGGAACTGCAGCAGCACACAGGGACTTTGCAGCAGGCAGAGCAACGGGGACATATTTTCCCCAATACAGGAAAGCTGAGAAAACTAAAAATATCAATTCCCAGAAGAGCTGGGTGTGCAGGAGGGCTGCCCCATGCCTGCAGTGCTCTGGGGTGGAGTATTGTGCAGCACAGGGGCACATCCCCTTTGCTGTGTACAGACCAAGGGGCTGGGGGGCTTCCCGAGGTGAGCAGTGTGGGAGAGCACCATAAAACACCCTCCACCTCACCAGCCAGGGGGTGGCTTTCTAATTACCCAGGTGGGTTTCTATTGTCAGGAAGGCAGCAATGCAGGATTTGACGCCAGGGCTCTGAATGTGTCACCTGCCGAGGGCAATTTAGCAAGTGCCCTGTGTTTTATTTTCCTGTTGCCCACAGCCACGGGGCAGCACAAGCCAAGACCCCACCCCTGTGGGACCTGCCACCCTGATAAACTGATTTACCTCATGTCTGCCTTCCCTTAAAACCCACATTGTGGTGTGAAGAGGGTTTTGTGGGTGTGTGGGGCTGTATATACTATTGTTGTCTCTTTAGTTAAGGCAGATACCAAAATGGTTTAGGATTTTGACCATCTCATGAAAAGCACTGCCTGTCTGGTTACACAGCAAGAAAATAAGAAACAAACCCTCAACATTTTATCAGTTAAGTCAAGAGGGTCCTGCTGACACTCTGGACAGTGCTTTGCAAACAGCCTGTCCCTCAGCATCACACAGTGCAGGCTCTGGTGCTGCCTCCATGCCAGGCAGCTGATGGCTCATGAGGTCCAGGCTGCCCAGAACCACTGACATTCTTCATAACCAGGTAAATTCGACAGACTTTTTTTTCCCCATCCAGAACCAGACCAAAAGCAGGTCTCTAGGCAGTGGGAAAATCAAAGGGAAACCACCTTCACCATCATTTCTCAGATGACCCATGGGGTGACCAGTGGGCTGTTCCCTTGGGCGATGGGAGAGCATCTAGCCCTGCAGCCTCCAGAGCCCAGCTGAGCTTGGCCTACACATGCCCAGTGACTTCCACAGCAAAGCACCAAAATCAGCTTCTAAACAGCTCTGCCCAGTTCAGCTCTGTCACTGATCCACCCCGAGATCTCCAGACTGCCCGTTTCTGTGCCTCAGTTTACCCACCTGCAAACAGAGATGTGTACATTTAATCTCTTCTACTGCAAGGATGTTGCACAAAGTGGTCTATAAGTGCAAATTTATTAATACAGCAGGACCCAAGTCTGCTTTTACCTAAGGTGGAAAAGTCAAGCAGCAATACAATTGGGATCACTGCACTCATTGCTGAGTGACCTGCAGAAGTGCTGACTCCTGCTTGCCAGACCTGAGCAGTTAATGTGGAAAAATCCTGGAGCGGCGTGGGAAGGCTTGTCCCAGCATGCTGCTTTGTTTGCTGACAACTAGTGCAAGTGACAACGTTATGAGTGACTTTTAAGATCGCTGTGACTTTAATTAGAAAGGACATTTTTAATAGCCTGGGCAAAGAGCTGTGTGGTCCTGCCAGAGGCTGCTCACGGCACAGCTCACGCCCAGGGACGCTGTTATTCCTCTGGCATGTGATAGCAATATCATGTGTGAACTGACAGAGCAGACATACCAACTTTTTTTTTAGCTGCACAAGCTGTCTTGGACAAGGAAAAAAAAACCCATTTATATGGCCTCAGGGGCAGCCAGACACAACCCCCCAGAATTACCTGTGTGCATGTAGAAAATGCACGCAGATTTCCAAGCCATATGCATGGGCTTTAATCAATGAGCTTCCCTGATACATGGGAAACACTTCATTCCCAGTGATTGTCCTTTGACAGCTCTAACAAGTAGGATCTGTTCGGGATGGTAATGATTAAAATGCTGACTCACAGAGGGTTTTCCATGCTGGTGGGACTGCACCAGCTTTGTGCTCACTTGGAAGGTATTTTGCATCCCTGCTTTTCAACCAATCTGCAATTTTAATCCTCTGGTTACAAACGGGTTGTTTGCGGCTTTGCCCAGCTGGCTCCAGGTTTCTCCTCTGCTGAGTCTGGAGGGAGAGGGCTCTCCCCTCACTCGCTGAGGGGCAGCAGGACAGGGAGAATCCCTGTGCAGCCAGGAGCAGTGAGGAGCTGGTGTGGGCAGGAGAGGAGTGACAGGTCTCCAGCAGTGGGAGCTGAGCCCACAGCCTGCACTTCAGACAGCAGCTGTGAGGTGTCAAACCCCAGGGCAGGTTGCTGGCTCTGCAGTGCTGTTGAGCATTTCATGGCAGGACAGAAAACTACATCTCAAAGGTATTGAGGTGCATCCCCCTGCCTAGCCATTGTGCTGCTGGCTGTGGCCACTTGCCTGCATGTGAAAATGGGGTTTTGTCCCTGTGTGCCCCCTTCTGCTTTTGGGGCAACTCCCCAAGTGCCATGTCCAGTGCAGTCCCCTTCCCTTGAACCTTGCTTTTGCTGGTCTTTTATCAGTCCCCTTGTGGCAGCAGTGATTAACTCAGGGAGACTGGTGCACCCCAAAGCCAGCCAGGGAGCTGAGAGGAGGAGGAAAAAGGCAGCACCTCCGCCTGCCACAGAGCCAAAGAGTCATCATGGGCAGACACTGTGCCTCTGTGCCACGGGACTGTGACAGGCAGAGCCAGGGGGCTGTTTGTCACTGCTGGCACAGCACAGCACTGCTTTGGGACCAAGTACCCACACTCCCCCATGGAGCAGCCAGGATCCCTGCCCAGGGTGAGCCAGCCCCCGGTGGGACAATTTACCTACAGGAAAACAGACCAAGAAGTTTCCATGAATACCATCTCCCCATTCCTCCATCAGCTACATTAGAGTTCCTCACAACCCTTAATGATACTGGCTGTAAACTACCAAAAGGCTTTTTGGGTTTCCTCTGATAAGGATTTTCCTTTCCCAAGCACAGATGATGGCTCAGCTGCAGCAGAGGCCCCTCGTTCCACTCAGGCTGTGGGCAGCTCCTGCCTGGAGCAGCAGCAGCTGTGGCTTTGCTGCAGCAGCCTTCACCGTAAGGAAATTGCCAACCCCAGAAAACTGTTCCCCTAATTACAGCGTTGGAGCCTGGAGAAAACCACATAAATGATTCACACAGTGTTCCCAAGCTGCAGCCGCGTAAATTAGAGAAATTTCCAAATGCTACCGAGCCATGCTCGCTGTTATCGGGATGGAAACGCAGAAACTTTCATCGTAAAGAGGTGAGACGGAAAAAACCTGCCATTAAACCATCTCTGCAAACCAAGGAGGCCTGGGAGGTCTATCCCCTATAGATCTTTACAGAAGGGTTGTTAAAACGCCTCAGGGAATTCTCATAGGAGGGAGCAGGCAGATAGCAGGGGAACTATAGAAATGCATCCACTTGTTATTTCAGAGGGACATGGGGATGGAGCCTCTGCTGGCAAGCAGAGGATGAAAAGGAGAAGGCAAGAGGACTTGGGGCCAGCAGAAAGGGATGACTGGTGGCGGGGAAGAGAGTTAAAAGTGTCCCATTGTTAGGGAAGTTTGCTCTCCTTCAGACCATCCCGCTCCCAGGGACACCCGCCGCCTTTTGAAGTGCAACCTTAGGCGGTTCCTTGTCACCCATTGGAGCAGGAGCTTTTTTTACCACATTAAGTCATTGGGTAGCAAATGAATGGGGGGTTTTGACTATTCACAACTTCACCTTATAAATATCAGGGTTGGAGGTTCCTGCAGCTTTGCTCCATCCCCATAGCTCACCTTGGGAAGGAGTGGAGGGAGGCGGCCCTGCTTGTGTGGAGAGCTACAGAGCAGCCAAAGGGATCTGACCCCACTCCTCGTGACAGCCATGAAGAGAAGCACCCTCCTCATCCTCTCCATCACAGGAGTCTACAGTGCCATTCTCCACACAGCAGCATGGTAGGGTCCAGCTCGGTGGAAAGGGCATTTTAAAGAGATGCTCTTCAGCCTGTGGTAAGGTGATTTATTTTATTTTCTTTGTTTCAGGTCTGTGAATAACTTTCTGATGACAGGACCTAAGGTAATTAACATACAGACTGTCAGGAATTTAAATAGAGTGATTTTGTTTTGCAAATGGGAAATAGTTCTTTCCAAGGAACCAGACTTCCCAGAGCATATCGGCTCCAAGTCCTGCCAAGTGCAGAGGGAAAAGACTCCCAACCTTTTTATGTTTGTTTTCACTGATAAATGCTAAAACAGGGTGGATTTTAACCCTGCTGTTTCCCATGCCAGGCTTACCTGACGTTCTCCAGCAGCGTGGCAGCCGGGGCACACAGTGGGATGGAGGAGTGCAAGTTCCAGTTCGGCTGGGAGCGCTGGAACTGCCCCGAGAGCGCCCTGCAGCTCTCCACCCACAACCGGCTCCGCAGCGGTGAGTGCACTTCACCTGCGGCGCCGCTCCCTGCCCGCGGTGCTCCGGGTGCCAGCTGGGATGTGCTCTGGAGAGAGCTGGTGCTGCTGATTTAACTGACCGATGGAAAAGGGCCTTCCTGCACCAAAAAACACAGTTGTTTTTCCTTTATCTGTAATTATTGGTGTCATAAATAGCACTAATATTTCCTAAGGATGCCAGGCACAGTCTCTCCCGCAGCGCTGTTCCATGGGTCTGCTCCTACCCCTTTGTGGGCAGCATCCCAGGGAGTGCAGTGCTAGAGACACCCGAGCTTACATGGGAGAGAAGTGCAGGAGAGGCAAAGGGAGAAACCAGAGATGTGCACTAAGAAACTGCCTTTATTAGAAAGCTGTGCATATATTTCAATATTATCTATTTTAATGGGCAGAAGTCCTTTTACCCAGAGCAGCATCTCTATTTGAATCTCTGCAGAAAGCCAAAAAGGACTACACTAGGAGTGTGGGTGCAGACAGCTGTTAGCACAGGTTCAGAGGATCAATGACCGTTTTCTCCAGCAGGCAAGATCAAAGCACAACATACCCCCAGGCAGGGAAGGTCAGAGATGAACAGAGTGCCAGGTGAAAGGAGAAATTACTCACCTTGGCCAGAGCAGGACTATGGCATTTCCTTAAAATCCTACCCCCGGCAAGAAGTTCCATCCCCTGTATGGATACCTGCATAATATGACACCAAATTGCTGTACCCTGTGATGCTGAAGCCTGAAAAGATCCAATCATGAGTATTTACCTTTTGCACAGAGCGTGTGGGTATTTTCTCCTTACACCTTCGAAGCACAGGAGATCTTCATTCCTGATAATCCGGGATTGATGTCTATTATTTGCATGTGACGGCTTTTACCCCCCTCTCCCCCAGCTACCCGGGAAACCTCCTTTGTGCATGCCATCAGCTCTGCTGGCGTCATGTACACCCTCACCAGGAACTGCAGCCTGGGAGACTTCGAGAGCTGCGGCTGCGACGACTCCAGGAACGGCCGCGTTGGTGAGTGACCGCCCCAGGACAGACTGACCTGTCCCTCTGTCCCCACACACAGACCTCAGGGCAGAATTTGGGGCAGGTCTGTGCTTAAGCTGGTGTCTGTCTTGCAGGTGGCCGAGGCTGGGTCTGGGGAGGATGCAGTGACAACGTGGAGTTTGGGGAGAAGGTTTCCAAACTCTTTGTGGATGCCTTGGAAACAGGACACGATACCCGTGCGCTGATCAACCTGCACAACAATGAAGTTGGGAGACTTGTAAGTAATAATAATAGTAATAATAATAATGTCTATATTGAAAACAAAATCTAGGCTGTTCAGGTTCCCATTTTCATGCTCCTGTGACAATCCAGGCCCGGTAGTGATTGCATAGGGGAAAAAACACAGCCAGAATCTGGCCTTGAACCTCAACACAGGGAATCACAGTGAGAGCTGTTCCCACTTCCAGCTTCTGCAGCTGTGTAATGCAGTTAACTGCTGGCACACAGCACTTACTCAGAAATGCATGAGGTTTGTACCCATATCTAGGCTTGTCTGATCTGTAAAACAAAGCCAGAACCACCTTCCTTACTTTCTTGCAATATGCATTCCAAGCTCTTTGGCTGGGAAGCCAGGTGTGAGCTGGCTTTGCTCACAAGCCAGCCAGACTCGCCCCCACTCCTTTCTGGGCCATGGAAGCTCTCAGCATCTTGCCAAACCTCCTTGTCTGTAAAAACAAGGATGACAACACTTAACATACCTATCTCATAGGGTGTGTCAAGGCTTAATCTCACATAGATACCAGTGATTGGGACCTTATAAATACTAGAGGGAGATAGGCAGATAATGTCTGTGAAGTGCTTGGCCTGGAGGAGATGCAGAGAGGTTGGGTATGATTATTCCAAAGCAGTTTCACACATTTTGAATGAAACCTCTGAAAGGGATGATGGGTTGGTGCTGGTGAGTGGCATGAGAAGGGCATGACCTGACAAAGGCACTTTTTCCTGGCCTGGATTCTCCTAAAATGGCTGGAGACAATAGTTTGTGCCCACTTACCTCTGGGACAGATGTATTCCAGGAACTAAGAGCATCAGCTCTTGGAAGGACCTGAAGTCATGCCAAGCACGAGCCACTTTAGATGCAGTGTCCCCATATTACAAGTGCTGTAGAGCCTGATTTTGAGATATCCTAATTTCTTCACCTCATCCCACCAAGGCGGTGAAAGACACAATGAGGAGAGCCTGCAAGTGCCACGGGGTGTCGGGCAGCTGCAGCATCCAGACCTGCTGGCTGCAGCTCGCCGAGTTCCGCGAGATCGGCAACTACCTGAAGATCAAATACGACCAGGCCCACAAGCTGGAGATGGACAAGAGGCGCCTGAGGGCCGGCAACAGCGCTGACAGCCGCGGGGCCACGGCGGAGACCTTCCACCACATCCACGCCACGGAGCTCGTCTTCCTGGAGGACTCCCCCGACTACTGCACCAGGAACGCCAGCCTGGGCCACCACGGCACCGAGGGCCGCGAGTGCCTGCAGACCGGCAAGAACCTCTCGCAGTGGGAGAAGAGGAGCTGCCGGCGGCTCTGCACGGAGTGCGGGCTGCGGGTGGAGGAACGGAGGACCGAGGTGGTGGCCAGCTGCAACTGCAAGTTCCACTGGTGCTGCACCGTGCGCTGCGAGCAGTGCCAGACGCTGGTGGCCAAGCACTTCTGCACCCGTCGCGACCCCGCCACCCCCAACCACATCAGGCAGAGGAACAGGGGCCACAGGAGATAGGGGACGCTTTGGTGGCCTCGTGCTGGGGAAGGAGCGTCCTGGGGTCTGGAGGGTTGAGTGTGCACCCTGTGATGTGATGGGGTCTCCTGTGGATGGATGTGGGGGAATTAGGAAGCACAAGGTGCGGGCGCTGAGGGACCTCGGTCCATCTTGCTTCCATGTCTTTTCCTCAACATTTACCAGTAGCTTCTTTCTTCTTGGGAGTCACTTTATCTGTGTATTGGACAGAGGGAGAAATTTCATGGTTTAGGTGGGCTCAACCCCTTGTGTCCTTGTCAGTGGGTCTGCCAATGCCAGCACTGGGGCTCCAGCCCCGCAGCCAGAGAGGTGGGAACAGGTGCTGTGGCCAAAAGCAAGTCCAGCCAGGTGATCCCATCCCTGCAGCCTCAGGTCCTGGCCGTTCAGGCACAGCAGCTGCTTGGCAGCATTTGTGGAGGAAAACTTATGCACTTTGTGATGTGAGAGGAGGTTTGACAGTGTCGTGGTGTGTATTACCACAGCTGCAGCCTTTTGAGGGCTTTGAAAAGTTTACAGCCAATGTTTACATATTTCCCTCCCCCCCTTTTTTTTTCCTCTTCCTTTTTGAATTTTGTATTTTGGAACAAGACCCCTTGTCCCAAATAGATAATAGCTTCATGTATTTGTACAGAATAAAATTAAGCAGTTTACAGCTCCTATACTTTTTTGGTTTAAATTAGCACATAAGAATTCAGAATTCTTTATGCCTAATGTGTTTATTAATAAGTTGTATTATTGCTTAGCACAATCTGTTTTCACTATGTATTTTGAAGATATCCCTTATGAGTTAGGTTTTGGACTGTATTTTGCAATAAACCACAATGAAAAGAATTGGCTTTTTCCTTTCTGGCTTCCTAGCAGTATGATTTTAGGTGCAAAATTGTCCCTTTCTGTGTAAAACCCAGCACTTCCCAGAATTTCCTCATCACTGATCAATGAAAAAAGCCAGCAAGGGCAATGAGTTTGTTCTCCTGCATCTCGGTAAGTTGGCTCCAGCCTCCAGTCCCCGGAGGGTTGGCTTTAGTACCTATCACCGTAATCTCACCCCTCCCAAGTGCTGAGTATGCAGACACGGCCTGGCTAAAGCCGATTTTGAAGCTCCCAAAGTCTCTTTAATTTGCCTCGACCCCACATCCCCCAGACAATGCGAGGCTGCCCTGCTTTGATGTGGAAAACGTCACCATCGGCACTCACTGCAAATTTCTTGGAGGCACGAGAGGAACCCTTTGAACTGGAGCAGGAGAGAAAACTTGGGGATAGTTGTGAATGTGTCTGCTGGTTCCCTGCTGCTCTGGGTGCCAAAAGCCCGGACCAGGCCGGGGAGAGCAGGAGGGGACAGCGGTGGCTGCTGCTGTCTCAGGGCAGATCCTGCTCCTTGGAGTCAGAGCTGCTCCGGAGAGAGCCAGGGCTGTGCCATCACCCACACCCACGATGCAGGGCAAGCATGCTCGACCAAGTCTGCTCTCCAGCCAGGGGAGGAGGAGGAGAGACAAGTGTAAAAATCACCCTACAGTTCTGCCAGCACATTGCACCCACACTGCAAATGCTTCAGTGCTATTTTATCCAGGTCTCCCTATGGCTCCCTGTGTAAACACAGCCTCGACACACACGAGAGCCAGATCAGGGAGCTCAGCTCGCAAAACACACATTTGGGACTTCCAATACATTTATTTTATGCAAAGCGGGGTTTATTAAAGCTGGAAGGGTGACACCATCAGTTAGGGGGGCTTTGCTGCCTTCAGGGTAGCTATTTCTACTAAGTTACCCTACCAAAACAAAATACCCCAAGATTTTGCAGAGTGTTGCCATGACAGCAGTTGCAACCCCCAAAAATTTAGGTTGAACTGGGAATGATAAAAACAGACAAGCAAAGCTGCTTTCCTGCATCTTGAGCACTGGTTGACTTGTCTGCACAAATATTACCCCCGGGGTCTCTTTTTGTATTTGTTTGGACTGTGCTCTAGAGCCCCAGCAGCTGCAGGCACAGGGTACCACCAAAATCCCACAAAATGAGGTTATACAGAGCACAGGAAAGTCCCTGTTGATGTGCTCTCAGAGGAGGGAAACTATTTCACTAGGATAACTCCCAAGCACACATAAAAACCTTCCTACTGTATACCACCAGCAGGTTAATAAACCACACAGATAAATCCCAGGAGATGAGGGCTCCCAGTGAGCAGGAATGGGTGGGACATGCTGTGTGTCATCTTACCCATTTCTCTGCAGCATCTTTACAAACTAATATTAATGCAGAAAATAAGAAGCAATAGGTTTTAGGTGGCAGCAGCACCAGACCAGACCTCTTTCCCACAAAGGCTCCATCCCAGGGAAAAAGGGCTGGAGAGGGAAGTAGAAATACCACTGCCGAGACCAATCCTTTTCCCACTGAGCCCTCCCATTCTCACCAACTCAGCATTCATATCCACCCCACTGTATTTAAATGCTGGAGATGAATTGTTCTTCCTTAATTTTTTTCATCGAAAACATTCCTGGTAGCCAGACTCTCTAAGGCAATGAGCAAATTGCACCCAAAAGCCAGAGACCAAATGCAAATTGAAGCAAACTCAAGAGAAAGTTACATACCATTCCATGACACAGATTTCCATTCTCTTTTTATACCTTGCAGAGACAATACCAAGACTGAACAAATACAAAAATCAACTCTATGGCTTAGAGTGGCACCTTGCCAAAGATATTACAGTCCTGGAGAAGCTGAAGCTTCCTCATCCTCCTCCTTGTTGCTTGGATACGGCAGTCATCAATTCTCACTACAGTCACTACAAAACAATAGAAATTCAGGATCGTCTTAATCCATCACAGCACTGTCAGGGAACCCTGACACCCCTGCCTGCTGCTGTGGTTTCTGTAATAACCCTCACAAATGCCATGGGGCACAGGGTAACAAACTCTGAGGATGCCCCAGGACTGAGCTCATCATTTCAGCTGTGATTTTACCTGGGCAGCTTTTTTACTCCTGCAGCACAGCTTTCAAAGAAAACACGAGCACACACAGCAGAGCACAATGCGGTCACTGGCTGCTTTGTAAAGGCTCCTTCTCCCAGTGTAGCCAAAGAGCTTTTACAGAGATTGGTGATACCTTCAAACCTGCACGTGTTTGCTCATGATCACCCAAAGTCAGCTCCAATCTGGGGCACTGGTCCCAACCACCTGTAACTCACTGCACACCCTGGATGGGCTGGCCCTCCAAAGCCTTGAGGAGGAATCTGACCACTGCCCCACAGTAATAGTATTGTAATAATGTCAATCCTAATTACAATGAAAAGTCAAAAATCTTAATCTGGGCCAGGTGCTGCGTGAAATCAACCCAAAATGTTGCTGCCTGTCCCCCAAGAGCTATCAGCCCTGCTTCTTCCTTGGAGCAGGGGCACTTCAGGCAGGGCTGTGGAGCCACTTGGACAGTTCTGGAGCAGCATCTTCATGTTTGACCAGCCACTTACATGGATAGAACATCCTCTGTGGTAAGAAATTTGTGCAACAGCAGTGGAATCAGCTCTGAATCACCATTGCCTTTGTGGAGGGTTAACACCAGTGTCCCAGCAGTGTATTTGGGCCTTTATTGTGGGAGATGGATGGTTTACAGTCCATTTTTAGTGAGAAAGGGAAACACACTCCAAATGATGAAATAATATAGGCCAGCTATAGCATTACCACAGACTAACAGAGAGGTCAGAAGATCAGTGTTGGGGTGCTCATACCATGATAACAGCCCGGGCTAAGCCCAAGCTTTCCCAGCCCTTCCCATCGAACCCAGGACCATCCCTGTCACTGTTTCAGCAGCTGCCTCTTGGCCACGCTGTGCTGCTGTCCAGGTGTCCATCCCAGCACCCTCAGCAGGGACAGCAACCTCCAGTTTTCTTCTGTTTCTCCTTCCCAGCAGGTGGAAATGCCTCCACAGCCTCATTCTCCTTCAGGCAGGAGCATGGACATGACTCAGGTGGCCTTGGCTGAGGTCACCTCCATCAGTGCATGGAGGAAGGTGAAGTTTGGGGTGCAGGTGCCAGCCTGTATCAATAGAGACAGACAGCACATCCTCAGGGCTGCCCAACACACAGAGCCAGGCTGGGGCTGTTTGTGTGGGGGCTGAGGATGTCACCTGGCACAGGAACTGGATCTGTGCTGTTTCCTTTGCTCCCTCTCACACAAGAGACTGCAAGGATGGCTCCAGCAGGGAATTCACACCATCCCTGCCACCATGTGCCTCCACAGCCTCTCCCAGCAGGATGGCAGGGACACTTCTGCTCAGAGATTGAGATACCTGACTCAAGCTCTCTCCTCAACATGTCACACTACTCCACAGTAACCATCAGCAAGCAGAGAATCGAATCTAATACACAAACTGCAGATTCTGCAGATGATTTTGCAAAGCACTTTAGATGTGGATGGATTTTGGCCTGGCACTGCTCCCTCCTGCCCTGGTCCCACCCCAGCTGGCGGCTGTTCCCTCCCCCAAAGCCCCAGCACAGCCCCCCCTGCATCCCACCAGCATCCCTCCTTTCCCCCAGCCTGCTTCCCTTCAGCTGTTAAACTCCTTGCCTGCTGGATTACCTTTAATTTATGTCCCCAGTGGCCTTTCATGGATTATAATTCTGTATGAGATGTTTGTGCTGTATCCTCCCCCAGTATTAAAGTGTCAGGAGTATATCCCCAGGCCATCCATCTTCAACACTTCCGCCAGGGCTTGGCAATTCTCTGACATGAATATTATGGCTCTCCATGCAGAGCCTCCATCACTCAAGCTGACAAGTGTTAGAATCTCCTCTCTTGAACAGGGTAAGTGACCTTTTCATATGCAGCGTAGGTTCCCGGTCACGCTGCATCTGGTGCAGGGAAACCAGTGAGTGCCAGCAATTCCCTAAAGCCTTAGAAAACAAGCCACAGGTCCTTTTCCACTTGCAAAACCAACCCTTAGCAGGAAAAAGTTAAAGGCTTAAATCAGCCCCTGGTTACCTGCTGCTAGTGCCAGTCCCAGAGAGGAGGATGGAAAAGCATCCATTCCGTTCCTTCTGTGGGATTTATCAACAGGTATTCTCAGGGAAGGATGGGAGGATTTGGGTGTCTGGCTTGTTGGAGTACATAGGAAAGATTTTTGTGACCAATTAGTGACTTTAGTGACTTAGAAACCTCAACTCTAGTTTTAAATAATGTATTTTTAAGTGAGGTGCTTGAAATTAGATCCCTAAACCCCACCAGCCTGATTTTCAAAGCTGCTGAACTTCTGGGCTTCCCACAGTTGTGTGCAGGAGCTTCCCTCTACCTGTGCCTAGGGAGAAGCTGAGGGAGAAAACAACCTTTAAAGCTGTTTTCCAGCTCTGACTTCCCAGCTGTGCTGCCCTGGGGATACTCCAGTCCATGTTGCACGACAGAAAGTGAATCCCCTGGAGCTGAATTGTGTGGTGATTCAAGTTAAATCCCTTCTATAAAACTCACATGTTACCCTGAGTCTTTGGCAAAAGGGGTGGCTAATTTTTTTTCTTCTCTAGAGGGCAAAGGGACTTTAAGAGCAATTTTGCCACCTTCCCCCGACAGAGGGACTGGTGCTGGCTCACTGCCAGCACGGAGCAACAAAAACTTGTTAACACCTTTTCGGCTCCTTCTTAATAAAGTCAGGGCAATTAACAGCTTCACTATTTACAAAACAAATCCTCTTTGCAACACCTGAGAAAAACAGTTACAAGTGTTTCCCAAACATTTCTCAGTTGGGGAGGACACCAATAGAATAACTGTCTGCTGGGATGTGCTGCATCTGCTTTCCCTGGCTGGAGAGTCCCTGCTTCCCATGGAATGCTGCATATTCAGTATGAATTCATACTGCACCTCCAGCCAGGAGTCCTGATCAAGCACAAGTCTACTGGGAAAGTTCCAAAGGTTACTCCAAGGAGAAAGAGGTGTACAGGGAGCCAGGGTGTGAATTTATTGCCCACTTGCTGGTCCATATTTCTGGTGTGGCCACATGGTACAAGAGGTAGACATAGAGCAAGTTGGTTCCCTCCAAAAATGCCCCCAGGGGTGGCTGGGAGAGAGCTGGTAATGTACAGCATATTTATACTTCTACAGAGGGATTCACAAGCTCCCCCACCTCTTTTTCTGGTTCCCTGCTCTCTCCTAGGATACAATCCATGCCCCCCACTTTGCAAATCACTGTCCTGGCTTACAGTGCAGTAAATTCCCCCTTTTCAAGCAAGCCCCAAGGAGCTGAGCCATATAACAGAAGATTGATGGATTAGAGAAAAACAGATAAATGTTACTTGCAATGTACTTTCAAAATTAATTCCTTCCTTCCTTTTGCTCTCCTATCCTGTTCCCCTTTTACCAAACACACATAGTGGCTCCTATTTTATGAACAAGAAGGATGAAATGCTCCCTAATTCAACTATTATTTATCTGTAGAGATGGCTGCCGGGACAGTTTCGCACAAGAGCTCTCCCAGACGAGCTCTCCCAGAAAAAGTGGACTTGGTTCAAATACTTCTGGAGATTAGAAAAGATCCTTTTAATGTGTGCACCAGGTCTTGGACCCACACTCATCCCTCCCAGAGGGTCTGAGACACAGAGAGGAAAGGAGAGGGAGTTAGTGGTAACTCTAAGGGAAGTAAGGAGCAGAAATTGATGGCCACAGCTAAGAAATGTTCACCAAATGCAGTCAGAATGCAAAGATGAGTTGCAATCATGTGAGACAGAGTGAGTCAGAGCCAGAAAATGAAAGAGACTAAGTCTAAATCTGTCATAGAATGGGATAGTGGAGCTGTGCAAGTAGTAGGACATGATGGGAAATAGGGAGATCTCTAATAGTATTTTAGCTATTATTTTTCTTGCTCTCTCTATTCTTCCTTCAGTGTCCCATGCAACATTAATTGAAGCCCCTTGTGGGCTCAGCCAGGAGAGAATAGCTCGTCAGGGGGACATGTGAGCACAGAGCCTGGACAGTAAACAGCCCTTCATTTCCTCCTCTGATGCTTTCAACAGCACATGGGATGCCATAAAAGATGATAATGACAAGGTCAGTAGAAAGACTGTAAAACAGTGGGGAGAGGCACAAGGGTTACCTCAGCTGGGCTCAAACTCGGGCCATGCATGGGCTGAGTTTGCTGGTTTTAAGCTCTGCTTGGGACCATGGCTGCACTCCCTGTCCCATCTGGCCTGGCTGCCAGCACTCAAACTGGGCTGTGATGAGGTACCTGGTCTGAAATGCTGGGTGGTGATGTCAGTGGGACTCTCTTTATTGACTCAGATCAAGCCTGGACACACGCAAGGGTGAGAAGTACTTCTCACATTTCTTCTCAATTCCACAGGCTTTTCTAACCCACAGAGCTGTGGCTCCTGGCCTGACACTTCTAGGGGATCAACCATCAAGAGCAGAGTCAGCAGTTTTAAAGGCAGTAATTTCTATTTCTCTCCTTTTTGCCCAGTGCCTTGAAGCTAAACCTACTCTGGCCCAGCTCTTCATTCCTTCTCCTGCCAGGCAGACTTCTGCTGGCTGGCTGCCATCAGTTGTGATAGGGACAAGGCACCTCCTCCCTATCTCTAAGTGGATTTTGAAGCCAATGAGCAAGAGAATAATTAAATTAACTCAGTCCCAAATACCTCCTGAGGTGCCAAGCATTCCCAGCATTACAGCTGCACCACAGGTGTCTGGAGAGCAGGTAATTCCAGTCAGGGGCAGGCTGCAAATGTGGCTCCTGGGGACATCTCTGCTGGCACAGGAGCACCAGCACCAGCCAGTCCTGGACAGGAGCACTGGGAAGAGATTCTCAGGATGGCTTTGCTCGAGCCAGCTTGAGTCCAGGAGTAAGATAGTACATTTATGCTTTGATGTGCTTAAGTTAATAAGATTTATCCCAGGGCAAACACAGTTGTGCTTCCCAGCCTGGACTACTTCACTCTCCTGTTTCTTGCTTGTCCCATGGACTTTCCCCCACAGGGTGTGAGCGCCGTCATCTCAGGTCTCAGCCTCTGTTTTACCAAACAAGCTGCTAGTTGAATTCCCTGAGAAACACCTATATGCTTTTGACTGCAGCACATTGATTTCTTTCTTTCATCTACCACAGCCCATGAGACTTGAATCTGGATTTGAGACAGCCCATGATTCAGGAATGATCAGGTCACAGCCTGCACTCAGCCCCAGCTCCAAAGTGTGCATGGGGAGCCTGGCCCAGCTGTGGGCAGGGTGGAGGCAGGGCAGAGGACATCCCCACTGCAGAGCTTTATCTCACCCATCACCAGAGAGCTCACAAATCACTGTCCAGTCCCTTTCAAGCAGTTAGAAGCACTAAATTGTACCTCTTGTATCCAGACACTATCCAATCTCCCAGGACCAGGCCAGGTACATTGATAAGGAGATAGTGTAAATGGTCAAACAGGATGGAGCCAAAATTCACAGTTTCCTGTGCTTTAACTTAGCAAGTGTCATATCAACAGGGGAGTCTTTTTTGGATTATCTCCCATTCCAAAGGGGGCTGTTGTGGCCAAGGACCTGCCACTGTACTGCTTCAGTGTAGAGGATCTCTGGTTTTATGTGACACTGAGTACAATGTGCTCTGTACATTTTCAGCACAAATTTAATTACAACTATGATCCAATAAATATTTGGGAAGAGTAGCAAACAGTGCTACAAAGAGAACAGAGTGGCAGTAAGCTCCTTCCAACTCCTCAGAGTTTTAAACCCCAGATGGTCTCAGGGGCACTTCCACTCTCTCTGTTCTGTGCAGAAGATAAAATTAATTTCCACATCACCCTGATTAGTTCAGTATCATATAAATTATCCTGGCTCATAACCAAGCTAACCACTGACAAACCCCTTCAGCTCATTCTCTTGGCTGTAAGCAGACACTGACCTAACCCCAGGGAACTATTTTCCTGGAGATGACTTTGGGCACTAAATATGCAGCTACATCTTGGTAGGTTATTAAATCCACATGTGAAAATAAACTCATCTATCATCTCATGCATGTGGTTTAGCTTCCTTTTAAGAAGATATAAATGTACTAGAGCACCCCATTAAAACAATTTACATGTCGTGCTTTATTTTCCCAGACAGGACATTTCTTCCTTGCAGATTACTGGCTTTTGGGAGAACATATCACCTAAGGAGTCATGGAATAACAGAAACCTTCAGGTGCTACTCCTTGAACAAACACCACCCTGACCTCCATTTTGAAGGATGGGTGACTATTTGCACAGGCCCCTTCAATTTCAAGACATTTCTTTTCAAAGCCACATGGTGACATCAAGGCCCAGAGGCTGGAAAAATGAAAGCAGAAAGCAAATGAAAGCTCTGCTGAGATGAGCTCCACAAGCACTTGAGTGCCAGAGACAGGCAGAGAGCAATGGGACATTCCATCTCCTGCTCACCCACGGCACCAGTGTGCAGCTCCCTCTGTGAGGGACCAAAGACAAAGCTTCATTTTCTGAGACACCAGGGCAGACACTTCTCTGCTGCCTGACAGACACGAACTCTTGAGACAGCTAAAAAAAATGAAACCAGAAAAGATAATTAGAGAAAAAACAACCAAAATCCTTTAAAAAAGGTTTGGATGTACTAGTCATCCTTCTTAATTCCAGCTGTGTCCCTGTCACCATGGACATATTGGCTTTCACCCTGCTCCTCAAAGGTTTGACTGCTAATCCACCCACCAGTCCTTGAGGAATACACCCCCTGGAGACATCACCTGCGTTAGAATAGTCCTCACTTCTCAACAACAGCACTTTATGGCCCTGGCTGCCTCTGCTGTGGCATGTTTTCCATTGCAAGTCTCACTGTGACAAATTACAAATTACTTAAAAACACTCCTTCCACATTAATCATGCAAGAGGAACAAAATACTTTGTGCCAACATTCTGACACTTGCCCTGGAGAGCCCTTTTCTCCTGGAGAGTGGAGCCCATTGGTTTGCCAGAGCAAGATAATCAAAGCACAATCATCACATCAAACTTGGGCATCTCAAGGAGGGATGTATAAGAGAAGGTTATAAGAAAAGATGCAAATTTATGCTTCCTGCAGTGATGAAGACAAATGTATTGATTTGACATGAAGGGATGTAAGAGAAAAGGTTTATTTTCTGTAGAGCAAACCATTAGAACTAAGAACGTCCCATTTCTTCTCTCATCCCCTAGAGCCTTACTAACTTGGCTGAATGGGTTAATTGTGACTCATCTTATTATTTCTTCCAAAGAAAAGATCCAAAAAGTTACTGCATTCCCCTTGGATATCTGCACCTCCTGCTGTGGGCTGAACTTAAGACACCAGAGGAGCTGCAATATTAGCTGCAGTGGAATGTTTTGGTTTTCCCTTGCAAAACAGCCCCATCTCTCCAAGTGTGAATGTGCTTCAGTTACCTAAACATACTTGAGAGGGGCAAAAAGAAAGGAAATTTCAATTTTTTTATACTTAACTGAAGAATTGCCATCGTTGTTGAAAGGACACAGAAAAGGGCATGCCTCAATATGTTCCCCTGGCACTATGGACCAAGGGAACACAAAACTTTTAGAAGACATTTTTTTTTTCTATAAAAAATAAGCAAATTCCTATCAGTAATGTGTCACCTCTGGACCAGTGTGGAAATCCTACAACCTCCATGAGCATGTTACACATGTGGACACATAAAAGACATACTGTATTTTTGGAAAACTCTCCTGGTACCAGATACAGCTATTTCACATCAACAGGTGGGTTGGCACACACAAATAGTGAAAATTATTTGGTATTTAAACTTTCTCAACCTTAAAAGAAAACCTGTAGCAGAATTGTAAATTAATACTAGGTGACAATGAAACTATTAATTTCCATTGGAACTGGACAGATAGATAAATAAAGATCCAATTTCTTGTCAGCACAAGGGAATGAAAATCAAAAGCTGCCAGTTTATACTGTCAGGATGTTACAATCTCAGGCCATACCCTAATTAATATAATCTGTCAGAATTCACCTCAGTAGAATTATGGCAGATTATAGTACCCAAGGACATGGACAAACATCATGTTCTGCAGCAAATCTCTAAAAGCACACATAAAATAGTTCAACTTAAAAATATACTTTACCTTACTCCTTTTCCCTCATGTCAGCTGATGAAGGTCACATCAACTGTTTGTACCTAGAAAGAAACCCAACAGCTGGAGCAGAATAAAAATAGCTACAAATTTTACTTGTCTGTCAACCTTTGTTCTCTGTGCCCAGGGCAGTCCTCCTGCACCCACCTGTGATCATAGCTGAGCTGAGAGGAGCTCAGTCAGAGAATCTGAAAGGTGGATGTCCTGGTTTAGGGATAGGGAAACATTCCATTTCTGTGTTGTTGGAACAGAGGAAGACAGAGCAGAGGATCACACATGTCCTCATTTGGCCTTTTCTCTACCTGTTCTGTTTCACAGCTCTGAACACGGTGTCAGTGAACACTGTGTGATTTCCCCTTGGATCATCACCTTTGGTGGCTGTAGACAACAATACAGAACAGAAAACAAAACAGTTGGAGGTGCTGCTGGGGCAGAGGAGCACGGATCCTCCCAGCCACAGACTCATCTGTACCCTGGAGAGGAATTACTCCCACCTAGGAGTTGTGCTCAAACCTGCTAATTCCATACACAACTTCAGAGCTGTGCCAGCTCTGGTTGTTTCCACTTCCAGAGATGAAAGAAAACTGGCCACTAATTTTTGATCACTGCTTTAGGAAGCCCAGAAGTGATTAACAGACTAGCAACAGCATTACTACAGTGATAGCAGCTATCTTCATCAAAACCTCATACCACAGAGAGAAACCCTCTACACATATTCAGGTAGAAAAGCCTCCAAAGAAATGATTCAACATGTAAGATTGATCCTAGCCGAGTGATCCAAGCACCAAACCACTGGCAGACCGTGAGAACACAGGTGTTAAACTCCCCACTCCTACCTCAAAGTAGGCATTTTCACAGAACATGTGCAGGAACCATCTGCTTGTGCATTTGCCCCTATTTTCCATGATTCTGTGATTCTAGATCCTACTGCTGCTCCAAGGGAGGACCCAAGGAGTCTTTTCATGTCTCTGTTCCTTACCATCACACTTGTACCACCTGTGTACTGCCAGTTCCTTTGTACATCATTCCCCTTCCACTGATGGGCATATTATCAAGTTATGCCATATTATCAAGATATGGCATATTGTCAGAGATGTTATCAAGAAACCAGATATCACTATTAAAACCATGTTTATGGATGACTTGAAATTGCTCATTCCAGGAATCCCACATAGTCTTAAAAAGGAACATTTTGCAGAGAGACAAAATAACTGGTAAAGATATATCATGGCTGCTTTGTGCTGAGATGACAGCCTTTGCCATGGGTAATGACAAACTAATATCAATAATAATGCTAAATTTGGAGCATGCCTCAGCACTGAGTCAGCACTCAGGTAAGACAATGTTTTATTGCAGCTCATTAAAGGAAAAAAAAGCAATAAAAGGCTTAAGAGCCATCACAGATCCTGACTACATGAAGCTAATAAACAGTATGATAAACTATCATTTACATGAATAAGAAAAGGAATGGACATTTCATTTCCTATGCCTTTGTTGATCCCATTCAGTTGCACTGATGGGGCTATTTGGGGAAGCCCCATAGAGCATGTTTACAAGAGAACTTTGCAAAACAAAGACAGTCACGGTCAAAACTTTGCTGGTCAATTCAGTATATTGACATGGAAGAGCTGGGAAGAAAACAAGTATTCTGAAATAGCCTCATGTGACAGTTCAGTTGGAAGTGGTAACTAGGAGGGAAGGATCTCATGGCTATCTAGATGTGTGGTAGCCACAGAAAAAGCATCTGGTTTTCAAACAAAGACTCAATCAAACTTTCTTCTTGCAGGCAAAAATACCAGTACACAACTCCCTGAGCAAAATGGCACCTGCCAAAGTGTTCTGCATGCAGGAACAGCATTGCCCAAGTCTGGCTCCTGAGAAATCAGGCACAAGCTCTCAGCTTTCCATAAATGTGGAAAATGTGCCATGCCAACACCTGACAATACATTTCAGACACACATACACCATCTGAGCAGCTCCCAGAAATGATCCCATTTTCCCTCTTTCTTTTAACTAACAGAATGGAATTGCTCCAGATTTACAATGAAGAAACCTAAAAGCACAGTTGGAACCACTGTTTTTACGAAGACCTTGCTATGCCATAACTTTTCACAGTTCAGTTGCTAAATTACACATTATAAAAATAAGTAAGTGCAATTGAAAGACTGTGTTAATCTCAGAAGTTTAAACACTGCTCTGTAATGACTGCTTTACAGTGGCCCATAGTAAAGTGCTTTATGGGGCGTGCGGGAGATTTGTCCGCACGCGTCCGTTAAACACTCCTGGGAATTTTCTCAAACAGAGAGAAAAGGCCTGACACAAAACTAAACATGGACAAAACACTGCCTCATTCACACAGCACCAGGAATGCCACCCAGTAAGAAAACGCTTTACAACACCTAAGAGAGATAAGAACCACCAGGCAGCATAGCAGTAAGACGTTGCTTTTGGAAAAGCAGAATTTCCTAACCTGACAATCCGTGCAGATTCTGGAAGCATGACAAAAACACAACTGTCCTCTAGCAAGGAAATGAGAGCTTAAGCTTTATCATAAAGAGATGATAAAGAAGCATGGGTGGTTTGTAGAGTATTTACTAAAGCCAAGAATATTTAGAGCCAAATTAGGTTCTTGCACATAAAAATTCCCTGGAACTCAGGGTGAGTTCACACGTGATTACTTGCTCAGGCAGTCTGTAGCTGACAGACTGCACTCAACTGTCTTTTCTCTTTAGCCAAACAGGATCCATCCAGGTTGACTCAGATTCCAGGTAAAAACTTTTCAATTAATTAAATATGATGGTAACAAAGTTGTAGACATGGTACCAGAACAGTGTTTTAATTTTATTTTTTTAATAATCACACTTCAGAATAGCACCACAGCTAAGCAAGATGAGCCAGTCAGGGCTTCTCAAGGGACAAAACTTGATGCCACACTAGACAAATACAAACACACCCAGCAAGGCACTGCATGAAGATCTTTGTGCAAAAGCATCGCCACCCTCAGCCCTAAAACACTCACAAGCAGTGAAGTGAATTCTCAATCCTTCAGTGTTACCATTATTAGAGTATCATTCACCCTCTTGTCTGCAAACTTGCCTTCTTCTCCCACCAACTGCTCCGTCTCACAACAATACCTCATTTCTGCCTCAGAAGACCAACAAAAAGCTCTCCCCTGAGCCTGGGCAGTGTCCCCATGAGCACTTGGCAGGAGGCAGCATGACAATCATTTGACAGGCATCCCCCCAAGGAGACTGCACACATCAGTCACACTGCTGACACACTCCACACCCGGAGGAGCTCGTCCACACCAGGGGAGGTTTCCAGGTGCAGGCAGCTGCTCTTGATTGACCATCCTAAAGCAGCAGGTTTTCCTTTTTCACTAACAGCAGAACTAGGAAGTACCTATTTGCTGTGATGGTGCTGCTGCCACTGCCAGGCTAGTTTGTGTGAAGTCTGCTTCAGTAAAGCAAAGCAGCAGGTAATGAGTAGAGAGGACTGAAGGCCTATTTCTAGTCCAAGGACAAATCTACCAAAAGGAAATAGCACTGCAAAAACAATTGCAAGTTATCTTTTTATGATATGCAAAAACTCTTTCCAACAAAATAGAAATTATTTCTCTTCTGATTTGGTTTTTTTTTAAAGGAAATTGAATATTATTGCTACAATATTTTCAGAGGATGAGCTGTTGTTGGGTACCACCATAAATAGCCAACATTTACTGTGCAGAACAACACAAATTATCTGACTACTCTGACTGAATGAACGAACACTGACCCTCATCAACTGTTGTTTGAAGGATGGTCAAGATTAATAGCTTAAATGAAGGAAGAAACACAAATCTTCTCTTCTTTTCCTACATGAGAAAAGCAGAGGTTTGCAAATCTCTGCGAAACAATCTTAAATCTCCTGAATGACAGTCCTGAGCTCTGACCAGTGACTCACTTCTGAAGCTCGGCACACTGGAATGCTCTGACAGATGCAGGCAATGGGAAACTGCCTTTGACTGAGGCTTCTGCTATTTTTAAAGTATGTCCAAGGTTCCTGGCACTTTAACCATTCCTGAAGATAATAAATCCCTTGTGAGACAGGAAGGCTGAACAACCACATACTTCAAGACTAGCTCAATCTGTACAGCTCTAAGAACAACTTCCAGTGCAGGTGATAGCAAGCATATGACAAGCAAAGTTCCAGGAGGAACTCTGTTGAAAAAGCAGAATTATGGGAAGCAGACTGAACTGCTCATTTTATGGACATAGCTCTATTCCAGCACTCAGGCAGTAAAACTAAAATGAACTCCCTCAAAGTTAAAAATGCCCAATAAAACTCAATAGGCAAGGTAATTATTTTGACTGACAGAGGAAGAGGACAGGTTACTCATTCCCACAGACAATATCCCACCTTGCTGACATCGAACAGAAAGACATCTTTCCATTAATCTGTTTTTTTTTCCCCAAAGCTACATTTTCTATGTTACAGATTGATAACCCTGGCCAAGCCTGTGCCACTCTGGGCAAAATAAAAAACCTGAAGACCATAAGCAATGTAGCAGCACATGCCCCAGGAGCCTATTCCGTGGTGTCACAGCTCCCCCCACAGGACCAGGCTGCTCGGTCACTTCACATTCCCAGGACTGACCCTCTGCTCACATCTATTTATTAATGCAGGTTCCTCAGGATTCAGCTGTGACATCTGCTGGATCAATACTTGTCCTTTGTGTAGGGATACAGTGAGGCAGGGTGGCACCCATGGGATAAAGGCAACTTCTCCCTTTCCACCCTTCCCTTAGGAAAATGGAAGCAAACACCAGTCAGGAATTGAGGGTGTTAGCTCCAACATTAAAGAATAATTCCATGACAGATGAACACCTGAATGACTGAGAGCCTATATTGTAGGGTGATAAATGTGATATTTGCAACACAAGCTGCCTTTGTCCTTTCTCCCACCCCCCGGGGAAGGACCCACCTACTCTATGCAACATAACACAGCTCTGGCACAAAAGCAAAACTGAGAACTCCACCATAAAGGATGCATAACATAAAGGGAACATGAAAAATTTTAATGTCAAACAGTTGCACATCAAAATAAGCAGGCGAATGTCATAGTAACTAACAAAATACAGGGGAATGCCTTGTGAATTTAGCTTCTGGCATCTTCAGAAAATTGATTTTTTTATTTGGCTGACAGGAAACCACAAAGCACAACTGTCCTGTAATTGGAGCACTCAGACACATATGGGCACAATAATTATAGGCAAAATAAACTGGTTGTAAACATATCTGTTTACAGTATTTCTAAGCACCTCATACTTTTATTTTTCATTATTTGAGGTTTGGGCCTTCTTTTTTTTCCTTATCCTAGCAGTCCTGAAATTTTTTAGATTGCATGCATGTAGGTATCTGTTTCTAAATGTTTATTATCTGGGCTGGCAATAGTGGTTTGTTCCACTGAGAGGATAAACAATTCACTTAAACAAAGTTTGATGTTACAGACAACTTATGTTTCTCATAATTATTCAAATTGTGGAAACAAGTTTTTTCATGAAACAAATTATGAAATTGCCTGTTCGTTTAGCATTAAGTCAAGCATACTCTCATTTCAGAGTTATGAAAATGACGATGTTTTCTTCATTATAGCCAGTCAAACCATAAGATACAAAGCTTGAAGTTAACAGCACAAGTACAGCTCTTTGAAGGGAATTAAAAAGCCCCACATCCCCAAAAAACAGTTTAGTTACTTCATAAAAGGCAATAGTGTGGGATTAACCCGTTGCCTATGGAAGAGCACTCTTGTGAAATTCTTCAACAGAACACATGAAAGTTTGAGGAAAATGACAGAAATTTGCATACCTTTAAGAGCAGGAGAACACAGAAAACATTCTTAAGGTAAGCTGTTCCAATTAAGCACCTTTATTGCAAACAAATGTTGGAAGACAACATTTGTCCTTGACTAAAATACATCTTATTATTTATAGTCACTGATATCCACGTACCTCCCTTCATAACTGAATTTATGCTAAAAAAATTGCTGAAACACAACCTTTGGCTTTGCAAAGCACAGGCCAGGCAGATGTAATTTGGGAATCCACATTGCTGTAAATGATTTTGTTCTCCCACAGAGACAAAGCAAGAAAAACGTGGACAATAGCAGTAAGTCACACCCACTGAGAACATTATCTTTTTCCAATCACCCATAAATTTATTGTGTAATTCTACATTCACTTTGTCAGTAGAGAAGGTACTAGAGCCACTACATCCTAGTTAAATGTAAGGCTATTTATCCTATGAGGACACAGGCAGTTATGACAAATGCATTTACTTTAGATAGCATTGGTTATACAGTCAAAGGACACACAACAGTGACAATACACAGCTGTAACTGGGAATGTGTGAGATGCTTCCCCCCAGGCTCTCCCTGCCGATGCTCTCACTGAGAGATGCGGTATCGTAGTTTAGGTTTGTTAGGATTGTGTTCCATCAGCCAGTCAGCAAGCCAAATCTGTGGACAAAAAAACCCAAAACTCAAATTTTCAGCTTTCTGTTGCTTTCAAGTCAGTGCATAGGAGAATATTAAAAGCATTATTTGAAACCTCTGCTACAGATACTCTCCTACTGTGTTGCAAAATTAAGACCTTTCAGAAAAAAATGGACATGCAGATGATCTGTTTTTAAAAAATGTTCTTTTAAATCTTCACAGCTTATATTGCTTTTGAACAATGCACAATGACCTTTAGAAGACAACTTGTCCTGGCACTGTTTATCTTTGTGAGCCATTTGAGCCATACTTCAAATAATACAGCCAGCTCTGTTTTGGAATGTGGCTGCACAATATGCATGAAACTGCTTAAGGAAATATTACCGCTGACAACACTTAGAGATACTTCACCCAGTATCTCATCAGAGTGCCAGCCTTCTGCACTGAAGCCACCTTACAGTACCTAAAACTTAAAACCAAAAGATGGTTACTTTTTGGAATTCATCTTGTAAGTTTTCCAGTACATTGTACTTAACCGAGAATGTGGGAGGCAGGAATGCCTTGAGTTCTAATTCCATCTGCCACTCTGGGCCTGGCCTTAGGCAAATTAACCTTTTGCCTTGATTTCTCCACTTGTAAAGCAAAGTTTTTAACACATCCCTATTTATTTCACAAGGCTGTTCACAAGTGGTTTCTGGAATGCTGAGAACAACAAACTTCATACCACACTGTGAAGAGCTGACAGAAAAGCAGACAGGGAAGGTAAGCAACACTCTGCTTTTACTACCAGGGATAAGAAGGGTGAGGTTTGCAAAGGGAGAGCCAAGCAGAGCACTAGGACAGGTAAAGCAACAACAGCACAGTAGTAAGAACCCAAGGCAGAAATGGAAAACAAACAAACAAAAAATATCCCAAACCACAAAACCCCTTAGGAAAACTACTTTGGAAAAACAGAAATCCTCAAATCATTTGAACTAAATAAATTTATCCTGTACTACTTAAGGAACTGACTGAGACAACCTCTGTGCTGACAGGAAGTATTTCTGTGTGCACAGACAGTTTCTGATGCCATCTCCTAAAGGAAAGGAAAGAAGAAAAGGATACTGGAAAAAACAAAACATTCCAAGAGTCTTCCTGTAAGCCACTAGCAGATAACAAACTGAAAAACAACAGGCAGTTTCTGAAGCAGTATCAAATCAACATTATTTTCCTTCTGTTATGAGGTCACAGACATTATGGACAACTAAGAAGGTGCAAATAGAATGTTTTTAGCAAAGCTACTGACAATGCTTCATGCAGCTTTCTGACAAGCAAGGAAGGAAAGCATTGTCTTGATGAAGTTACTGTCAGATACCTCATAATTGACTAGAAAATTGTGCTAAGAATGCAGATTAACTGGAAGCCAAAACAATGAGTTAAAAAGATGGAATTTGAAACAACAAAAAAGCTCAGTATTTAATATAGTAAAGAGAAGACTGAAGGGAAAGAAAATGAGAATACTCTTCAAATATACAATAGGTTGCTGCAAAAAAAAATAATAAAAGAGATATTACATTGTCTCCAGTGTCTTCTGGGGATAGTAAAAGGGGGGAAAAGGTAATGGGCTTAAAATTGGAGCCAGGAGATTTAGGCTATCTTTTAGTGAAAGCTTTTAACAAGTATAATTAAGCACTGAAACAAATTGCCTGGGGAGACTGTAGATTCTCCATCATTAGGAGTGCTAAACCACAGGCCAGACATGCATTTGTTAGGAATAGATACAATTGGTTTGGTCTTTGGGCAAAGGAATGGACTTCATCTCTCTTTTCTAGATTTCAGTGGTAACAGAGCCAGACACACAGATAAAGCAAACAGGTTATAAAGCTGGAACAATCAAAGTACATTAAACATTGCCTCATGTATATCATAGCTCATAGGACCACCACAAGTGATTTTTAAGGCTTTTTTTTCTGAAAAGTATCCTTTAGAAAAATGCAATATTGATTATAAACGTGATAATGATGTAAAATCCACCCAATTGCCAGCAAGCTGTCACACAGATTAATTATCTGCACGCTTAAATAAGTACTGGTGTGAATGACTGAAACTTTAAGAACACAAAGATACATTTACCATGTTTTTCCAGATGTAAGAAAACTGATTTTGTTTAGGGACTTAAAACACACCCTTGTTTCATCTCAAACAAATCAGCTTCTTGAAGCATTAGCTGACAGCTAAAACAGCTCAGCTCTTCACCAACAGAGTAGTTCTACAAACAGGGATTTTACTAAGAGCAAGTGACTGCAGCCCAAAGCTGCCAGCAGCTCTGGGACACTGCACATACCAGGGGGTCTGCTGGCTTCTCCTTGCACAGGGCAGTGAGCCCTGCCAGCAGCGTGGGCTTCACATACAGGTTCAGGTAATCCCGAGCTCTCTGTCCAGTGGGAATTGGCTCCAAGATTGCTGCAAGGAGAATATCCCAAACTTAGAAAGCAGCCCCTAGAATGATCAAACCCAGCATTCTTCCAAATGTTGTTTATATGTGAGCTGCTCTTTTCCTTAGTAAATTAATAATACATCATGGGGTTTATAGCTTCTCCCACAACAAACGGCAAAGAAACTCCCTAAACTTCTTTGCAATGTCCCTGAGGTAATTTTACTAATTACAGTCTATTGTGGAAAGGGAGGAAATCAGATCATCTGGAGAAAACCTTAATCCTTGAAGATGCATTTGGGGTGGAAGAGAAACAGTACATGCCATGTTTAGCACTTTCTTCTTCCAGTGTGAAACTGGTTTCCAAAGATCCTAAAAACCTCACCTTTATTTTTGCTCTGTTTGTCAGGGTGAGGAGGAGACATGGTTTACACAATGGGTAAGGTTCGTAAGGAACTGCAACAGCTTTTATTAAACTCACTGATACAGCTGACAAAAAGTATCAGTAGACACCTTTTTCCAGCAGTTTCACTTGCACCTTTCTGTCAAAGAGCAAATCCTGTTACATTACAAACCAGAGATCCTCCTGCAGCCTTCCCAGGTTCTAAGGCCCTTTTCTCTGGCACTTAACTTCGGAATTGCACTATCACATGAGCATCCAGCTGCTTTTGAATAGTAATTACTCAGCCTGAATCCAAGAAAGAGTCAGTCTTCTCAAGTCAACAGGAGTCTCCAAGGCTGACAGTGCCAGAAACATTTGCTGGAGTGTAATAGCTTCCTATTTCTTCTCATTTACCAGTTTTGACTGCTTCAGTTCCCAGAGCAGAGTTTGAAAAGTGGAAGCAATCTCTGTAACTACACTGGCTCTTCAGGCAGATTTTTGGTAAGCCTTTCATAGCAGAAAATGTCAGCTTATACCTAAAGAGACCCACAATCATGTAAAGCAAACAAACCCTAACTACTAAATTAATTGTATCTGAAGTCAGGGCAAGACAGGGAAGAACTCCATCCTCCTCAGGACCGGCAATGAACTAAATGTACCATTTTACCTTCTGGAAATATGAATCGAATTTCTTTCTCTGCAGAGGAGATGCTGAGACTGCCGTGGAGCCCATTCCTCAGCTCATCAGTCCCATAGAGTGCTCTTAAGCTAAAAACAAGGGAAATAACTACTTGGAGGGCAACTGCAAATCCCTTCCAAGTCTCTGCAGCCTGAGAGCACAGAAAAGCAATAGATACATGGACAAATTAACAAGACATTGGCTTGATTTTGTTTTAAACATAAGACATAGCTACCTAAAACTTAACGTTCATACACTCAGCATTCCCATAAAATAGGTGAACTTTTGCATGCTAAAAAACAATGGTGAAAAGCTGTTGCACGAAACTGAAGAGATAAGAAGCCTGTGTTTGTACTGTACAAACAAACAAATCACAAAACTGCTCTCAATCAAAAGAATGACAAAATCCTATTGAGCTGCCCAAGGCCACGTCACTGAGTTACCTGTGAGCATGAGTTATCCTGGCTTTTAGGCTGTTGGATGGTCCAAGCAATTCCTTCCAGTACGAGACTGCACAATTTCTAGCAAGAACCATAGCAACTATAGGACCAGAACTCATATAGGCTGTTAAATTAGGGAAAAACACTTTTCCAAATTGTTCTGCGTAGAAGTTGCTGCATTGCTCTGGGCTTAACTGGAGCTTCCGTTTCTATAAAGTAAACAAGACAAAAAAAGAATTAAAATTGCCTGCTACATTGAAACAGCTCAGAGCATTAAAAGGCAGGATAGAGTCCTCTCCTGCAGTCCTATCTTCAAGTGCAGAACACAGAGTAACTTCTGAAACTCTCTGATTCATCCAGATAGGATCCCCTTTGAGATACAGAGCAAAAGTTTTCCAAGTTAATTAAGGAAACAGCCCATTTCAGTAAGATGTGATTTTAAGTCCAGGCAAACTGCAGTATTTTCTAACTGCCAGATGACAGAGCACTGTACAGAAAAAGTGAAGAGCATTACAAGGGCAGGATTTTATTACTCAGCTGCTACAGCATAATGTTCTACTTTTAAACAAGTTTCTTTCCAGCCCACACTGTTAATTATGCAATTGTTCTATTTTTCATTCAGTGCTTTTGACTCTTCCAATGCCTGCCTAGCCTGCAGGTGGCCAGGATCAGACAACTTTGGAGGTTATCAGAAACCATAAGGCAGTCAAAATATTTTTTAAAGTGCATTCTTCAAACTCAAACTTATACAACGTAACAGTTCTGAATACTCAGAGTCCTAATAACTTTGGTGTCAAAAGTTACTGCAGACATCAGAAGACTCTACTAACATATTGCAAATAAATAAATAAATAAATAATCTATTTTGTCTTATCTTCTGATATGTACTCAATAAATAGAAACATGGAATGGTTTAGGTTGAAAGGTGTCTTAAAAATCATCTTGTTTCAAACTCCCTACCAAGGACTGGGAAAACTGCACTAGACCAGGTTGCTCAATCCCCAAACCTGGCCTTGAACACTTCCAGGGATAGGGTGGCCACAGCTTCTCTGGGCAACCTGTGCCAGGGCCTCATCACCCTCATGGCAAAGAATTTTTTTCCCAATATCCCATCAAACACTGCAGCCTCTGGCAGTAGAAAGCCATTCTCCCTTGTCCTGCCACTCCACGCCCTTGTCCAAAGTCCCTCTCCTGATCTCTGGAGCCTCTTTAGGACCTGGAAGGGGCTCTCAGGTCTCCCTAGTGCCTTTTCTTCTACAGGATGAACAACTCCAGCTCTCCCAGCCTCCAGAGCAGAGGGGCTCCAGCCCATGGAGCATCTTCATGACCTCCTCTGGAGTAGCTCCAAAAGATTCATAAATAAACAAATACAAATAATAAATACAAATAAATAGAACAACAAGAAAGGCCAGGAAGGAAGTGAAAACAAAACAAAACAAGACATTTCGGAGAGGAGGGGGAGGGGCCCCTGCCGCCCACAGGCGCGAGGGCGCAGCGCCCCCCAGCGGCCACTCGGCCTGGCACATTTAAATATTCATCTCATTTCAATATTCATAATATCTATTTACTGTAAAAACAATGGAAACAAAAGATTAGTTAGGCTGCAACCTAAACCTAAGTTAGTTAGGCCAGCTATAGAATTCAATTAATTCTCTAATATCCACTTGCACACTGCACAAAATCTTGTGAGATCTGAATGACGCACTCTCCAAAGGGTTGCCTTGTACAATTCCCATGTATGGTCTATACATTTGCTAAATCTGGGTTTATTAACAAAGTCTGTGTTTTCCTGTGGTCAGAAAAATAGTTGGTCTGCTCTGTTCCATCCCATGCACCAAAAAGCATCTCCTTACGGAACCTGGCAGCAATGCTTGATGAGATGAAGAACATGAATCAATTTTTGGATGCACAAGCTTTTAGTTACTGGCTCGATTGCTAGAAGTTAAATACTTTCCTGACTTATAAACTATAGCTATTTTCTCTGGAGCACGGCCTGTTACCTGAATGATGTGGAATCCTGATCGGAGAATGATATCTTCTATTTCTTCTTCTTTATCAATGACATCTGGTTTGATGATAGCCAGAGTTCTTTCCACATAAATCTGAGGTTCAGGCATTAAGACCTCCATCCTGGCTTCTAAATTAGAATTCACTTGCCTCTTTCGTACTGCAATGACACCAGTACATGACATTTGGAGTTTGTCTACTGCAGTCACCTGTGGTGACACACCCATATACTCCAGGAACAGAGAGGGTCACACCCACCTCACAAAATCCACGTGAGATGTTCTCAGCACTTGTTAGCACTCTGTAGTTCACATTCCCATTTTCAGTGCAGTGGCATTTTGTGGAAAATAAGGCCAAAATTTAATGTTGTTTTTCACTAAGTTGGACAATGTATGAGGAAAGCGAGGCATTATCACACACCTTGATGGGGGTTCCCTGTGCTCCCACATCCTCCATCCACCATGGGCTCCTTCAAACCCCAAATCTGTATCCTCACACAAGGACTGTGGTGTGAGACTAATGACTTGGAGCTGGTCCACGGTAAGCCTCAGGGTAATTTCTCAATGCTTTTTTAACTCCTGTACGTATGGGCTCCAGACAAAGTGCCGATTTTCTGACTGAGCAGATGTACTGGCACGCTTGAGAGCACAGAATTGTGTTGTGAGTGGTGGAACCAGTGAGGAGGTTCCCTACAGACCTTTGTCCATTTGTAACCTTCTTTTCATCACAGAATGGTTTGGGCTGGGAGGGACCCTAAAGACCATCCAGTTACACCCTGCCATGGGCAGGGACACCTTCCACTGTCCCAGGATGCTCTAAGCCCCATCCAACCTGGCCTTGAACACTTCCAGGGATGCAGCAGCCACAGCATCACCGGACAACCCGTGCCAAGGTCTCACTACCCTCACAGCCAAAAATTGCTTCCCAGTAACTGATCTAATCCTGCCCTCTGCCAGTGGAAAACCATTTCCCCTTTTCCTGTCTCTTCCTGTCCTTGTCCCAAGTCCCTCTCCAGCACTTTTGGAGTGCCTTTAGGCACGCACTGGGAGGGGGTCGAAGGTCTCCATGGAACCTTCTCTTCTCCAGGCTGAACACCTTCACCTGTCTCAACCTTTTTAGGGAGAATTGCGAGCGCAGGATGCTGCGGGGGATTCTGACAGAGCCTCAGAGAGCTGCACACAATGGCGCCCGCAGCCCTTCCCTCGCCCACTGCCCGCCGTGTCCCCACGCTCCCAGCGCCGGCTCTC
>VXBB01000328.1:370222-432906 GCA_013399915.1 Illadopsis cleaveri | reverse complement strand
CCTGCGGCGGCAGCGCCCCCGGCCCCGCTCGGCCCGGCGGGGAGGGCGGCAGGAGCGGCCCCGCCGAGCCGGGGCCCTGCAGCACCAGCGCTTCCTTTGTTCTGGCGCTGCCTTTTGTTGGCGCCATGTGGCGGCTGGGGGAGGGGCGCCGAGCGGGGCTGTTGCCGTCTCACGCTGTAAAATGGAAGGGGATTTACCTCTCCCGCGTTTTCTTCATCCTTTACCTCTTCAGCGAAAGGGGCGGATGGAAGGAGTTGCTTTCTGTTGGGGGAGGGGAGCTGGTTCAAACTTTGTGCGGATCGCATGGCTCATCGCCACCGGCGTCCATGTAAATGTGAATGTGTTTTGTGTAAGGCGCATAAAAAATAATTCTGGCCTTGAAAGGCGGGGGGGTAAGCTAAGTATTTTTTAAGGGCACTAAAGAGAAAATCTGCACTATTGAGACGATGCGCGGTGTGTTTAAATTGGTAAGAGCGATTTTGGTGTGCGACTTTGCAGCATTGTCAGAAGATGCCTCAAGTCTTGCAAGGGCTTTCTGGCGGAGTCAGTGTAGTTTAGCTGTGCTTTGGTAGTGGAATCCGTGTGTATACAAGTAGAATTTCTTTCTTATCGTAGTTGGCCTGTTCATAAGTACACGTAGGTGACATGAGGATTTCCTGGCTATTTCTCAAGCAGGTCTTTGTTATTCAGGCTACCCCATGTGTTTAATTGGAACTCCCTTTGTTACCGCTGAGCTCTGAACCGGAGGGTCGGATCCCTCAGGTGAAACAGAGAGCTGAAGCCAGTGTAATAGATTTTTGGCTATAAAGGAACGAGTAACACTTGCACAAGCTTCCCACAAGCTGGGGCTGGATGTACTTTTTGCAGGCACTAGAAGGATTGAGAACCAGGCCTTTTAGCTATGTTCGAATTTTTATTTACTGTTTCTAGTACTCTATGCTGAAAAAAGGGTGATAGTCTTTTCCTTTCATGAACAGGAGGTGATAAGCTTCAGTCCCAAATCGGTATGAAATAAAACAACGTAGAAAAGCAGTTTCAGAGCGATTGACCTATGTGAAAAATGTAGTGCTGTCCAAGGCACTGATTTTAGTGTTTTATTAGGAGCTAAAATAAGCTTCAATTTTGCTGCACTAATACATTCAGAAGGGAAAAATGACTGTATGTTAAGAGTGCAGTTGTCCAGTTTGTGTCCTCTGAAGGCAAAGCCAAATACCGGGATTTTTATTTTTGTTTCAAAGGTTCAAAAGTTTTAAATATTGTGTTATTTAAATTAGTTATCAGTTTTTTCCAGTTACAAAACAAAGCAGTGCAAATTGCAAAGTGTAACACATACAGCTGTGGTAAGAGGTGAGTTTGGCATGTGGCAATGCCACAGCTCTGACCCTATGCCATGGAGCAGCCAAAGCTGCCTCCAGACAAATTCCTGTCATCTCCCAATCTCCTGATTGTTCTGTAAGTGTGGTCAGCGATGACAGGGTGTGCCGTGGAAAGCCACTGTCAGTCTGTGCAGGTTAGAGCAGGCACAGTCAGCTGTTGGGATGGGAAGGAGTCCCCCAAGCCCGTTTCTTTGACCTGGTATTGAAAGGCTTAATAAACTTTGTGAGGCCGTTCCCCCAAGGCTCTGCTGTAATGGCTGCAGGAAGCACAGGCTTTCCTTGCACCCGCTGCTTCCTGCTGCACTCACCAAGAGCACACAGCTTGGTCTGCTGAAAAAACTTCATTTCAGCCCATAAAGGGTATCTGTAAGGTTCCCCCCCAATGCCTCTTGTACATATACAGATGCTGATTATTTCAAAGTTACACATAAACACCAGAAGCCAATTTTATTTAAACATAGTTTAATTTCTGAAGTGTTGCTACCTTCTAGTGCCAATCTAGGTTGCCTCCAAACAAGAGTAATGACAACTTAAACTGCTTCAGTCTATAGTTAGATAAAAAGGCTTGAATGCTTTTAAAAGCTTAGTTTGTTACCTTGGAAACTATGAAAATACAGCCATGTTATTAATGTTTTCATTTGAAGTGGAGCATTTGAAAAATGCCTTCTTGCCTGCTATCACTGTTATGTTTGTTAACTTCATGTCTGTATTGTGCCTCGAATTCAGTTCTTTGAGCTAGATATCCTCCTTCAGAGGGTATTTTGTATGGGAAAGTGGGCAGGGAAGAACAGTATCCACCTATTTGGAATTGAAGACTAGGAATGGAGAGACTGCTGTAGTACTGATGAAGACAACTAGAGTCAGTAACTAAGCAGGAAGAAGTGCACAACATAGTAGTTAGGGCAGGTCCAAAGTCCCATCTGTTGTATGTGACTGTTATTGGAGGTCACAGATACCTGGACTAACATTTTTACAGCTGTTTAACCAAAGCCTAAGAGAGCTCAAATACTTTGCTTTTGATACCTTTCTTGCTGAATGCTTTCAAAGCAGTAGGAATGATCCTAAGTTCTTTGCAAAAACTGAGTTTGCAGTACTTGATAATCAAGACTGCTTTCATGCAAATTATAGAATATTAAGAACATAAGTTACTGGCAAGGAATACTTCAGGCTATTCTTACTATTCCTTATATCCTCTAATAAATGCCAGGGTGCATTGTAGCATTTCCACAAAGAGGAGGGAGAAGCCCACCCTTGTGCACTCTTGTAATATCAGCAGCTTTTGATAAGTTGCAGGTGTTGCATTTGGAACAGTTGGTCCTGTTCTGACAATGCTGCTGAGGTGTGTACCACTGAGCATCTTACTGCATGTACTTTTCTCTAGTGCTTCCTGAATCTGAATAGCTCATCTCTCCTTGAAATTTCAGGAAGATGTTTGTTGGTGGCCTCAGTTGGGATACAAGCAAAAAAGACTTGAAAGATTATTTCACCAAATTTGGTGAGGTAACCGACTGTACGATAAAGATGGACCCTAACACAGGAAGATCCAGAGGCTTTGGATTTATTCTCTTCAAAGAACCTGGGAGTGTTGAAAAGGTGAATTTAAGCTTCATATTTTAGCTCTTTAACTTCTAGGGGAAACTTTTCAGCTTGAGTTAATCACATCAAACTGTCTTTTAGGTTCTGGAACAGAAAGAACATAGACTAGATGGACGACTAATTGATCCCAAGAAGGCCATGGCAATGAAAAAGGATCCAGTGAAGAAAATATTTGTTGGTGGACTAAACCCAGAAGCCACAGAAGAGAAAATCAGGGAATACTTTGGAGAGTTTGGAGAGGTGTGTATTAAATTCTGAAGGTATAGTCCCCAGTTGCTGTTTAGTTTATTAATAATCTGCAAGTTTCAAGTAAGTTAACTTCAGATATATTAAGCCTTCTGTAACATCCAGAAGTTTTCCAACTTGAGAGCAAAGGGAGCACTTACTGCACCAGGTGCTTCCATTGCTACTTAGATACCCTTGTCTTTAACTCAAAGCATTTTAGCTGATGTCAAAATCAGTTTGAAGAGTTGTAAAATGGAAATCTCTGATCTGAAAGCCAGTGTTAGCATAGAAAGGCTTGCAACTTTCGTGTTGCCTAACATGCATAGAGAGAAAATTTACAGTTTGGCTGTCCAAATTTCTGGGCATCTGAACTGTTCCTCTAAAACACGAGTCTGAAAATAATATTTTGCATCTTCAGATTGAAGCAATTGAACTGCCAATGGATCCAAAGACCAACAAAAGGAGAGGGTTTGTGTTCATCACTTTCAAGGAAGAGGATCCAGTCAAGAAGGTTTTGGAGAAGAAATTCCATAACGTCAGTGGAAGCAAGGTAGAAACTTAGACTTGTAACTCTTTGTCCAAGGATAATGCCTCTACATCTATAACCTGAAGAGGCTTTTGTAGACCTCTTGTGTCAAAGTACCAAATTTACAATAAGGACAGCTTGAAGTTTACCACAGCATTGCTTTGCCCTAAGTTCTGTCACAGAGGCTACCAAGGCTCTTTGACAGTACTTGTGGCTTTCATCACTGTATTTTAGGGCCTTTTGTAGATAAAATATCTAATTGCATTTATTAAATGCATATGGAAAAATTGCCTTGTGTAGCAGTGGAAGCCATTCCAACAGGTAGATGCCTATTTTCAGCATAAGCACTTGCATAAATGAAAGCCTTGCAGATGCTTAACTTTGCAAGCATTTGGCTGAAATTGGCTCTGTCTGCTGGGGGCAGCTCCTGCTTTTTTCTCTCTGAAGCCCCTTCCTGCAGCCCCCCTGCTACCAAAACCTTGTCATGTAAACCCACTGCAGGGATCCAGGGAGTGAATGTACGCTCAGGGAAGCTTGTGCCTGGTCAGCTGGTTATGGGAACTGCATAAGGGTGGTGGGAGATGCTCTAACCAGCTGACTGCTCATCTGTGGGAACAGCTAATGGAGAGAGGTTCATGGATCAACAAATGAAGAGAGACTGGAGGCAAATGATGTGTACTGGCTCAAGGTGTCCCTGTTCCCTTGCTCTGAGGCCAGTGCTGACCATATAACTTCAGAGCCCTGTTACACTTGGTTGTACTGTCTGACAGTGACTTGGATTGTATTTGGTTTAAGACTGGTCTTGACCCAATACAGAACAAAGTTTGACAAACCTAGTGCAGTGGGAAAATCCCTGGTTAGTAGTGAAGTTTGTTTGCAGCAGAGATAAATGCCTGAATGCCAAGAGAGCTGAGAAATTTGTGACATAGCTGTGACATAGCTGTGACATAGCTGTGACATAGCTGTGACATAGCTGTGACATAGCTGTGACATAGCTGTGACATAGCTGTGACATAGCTGTGACATAGCTGTGACATAGCTGTGACATAGCTGTGACATAGCTGTGTTGTAGCCATAGATAATAAAAAGCAGAGTACCTTAAGGGTCCTGTGGTGAAGAACTTCCAGCCAGTCTTGCTCAGGTGCTGTTGTTCCTTTTGCAGCAGCAGTAGCTTTAATCTTGGACTGTGCACAAATCCAGGAACCTGGTGGTTGGCTGACAGCTTGAACTGCAGCCTGGGAACCTGCCTTGGAAATGGCAGTTCTGGTTGGTTTTACCTGTTAGTATTTGATAAATGGTGATTTCAGGTGTTGGTAGGGGTATGGTACAGCCCATCCACGTGCACAGTGTGTAGGGTGTACAATGGCTGCCAGGAAAACTCATTCTGGTGTATTTCTCAGAACCTTGTTCATTTGGTGCAGGTCAGGTGAAGCAGTCTGATAGCAACAGCCTTGTCCTGGAGGTTGTGCCCTGTGGCTCCTACAGGAGAGGTGGCCTCAGCACCTCTTCCATGGTGAAACTGATGGCAGGGAACAGGCAGGATAACATGCCCTGAAAGCAGTGGCCTCTTGGAAAGCTGCCAGTGAGTTACCTTTGCCCAGATGGCACAATAAACCACATGCCCCTGGATATGCACTAGTGCTGCTCACCTGAGCAGGAGCACAGCACGTACACCTCCTTTGCCTCCAGAGGAACCTCTGGCTTCTCCAGGTGCTCGGGTTGGGCAGTGCTGCTCTGAGACACTTTACATACTCTTCCTTGTTTTTTATTTGCAGTGTGAGATTAAGGTAGCACAGCCAAAAGAAGTGTACCAGCAGCAACAGTTCAGTAGTGGTGGTGGAAGAGGTAGCTATGGAGGAAGAGGCAGAGGTGGAAGAGGCGGCGGTAAGTACCACACACACTACTTTAGTATGGACACATTCTAAATAAGTTGTGTGTACTAAAATGGGATTTTGTGGATGGTTTTCCCTTCTATAGCTCAAAGTCAAAATTGGAATCAAGGTTATGGCAATTACTGGAACCAGGGTTATGGGAATCAAGGATACGGCTATCAGCAAGGTTATGGTGGCTATGGAGGCTATGATTATTCAGGATATGGGTATTATGGATATGGACCAGGCTATGATTACAGTAAGTAAAGAGAACTGTATTGGGTATAAGCAAGCATAACTAATTAGCAGTTTAATGCATTTGTTCTCTTGTTCATAGGTCAAGGCAGTGCAAATTATGGGAAGACACCAAGACGTGGTGGTCATCAGAATAACTACAAGCCATATTGATCAAACTTATTCAGGTATGCAGTGGCATGGTCTCTTTTGGAAAATGACTGCATAGGTTTTGTATACAATGCTGTAGATGGATACTTCAGTTCTGTACCAAATTTAACTTTACAATAAATTTCTATGGCCTGTTAAATGTGCATCTTACTTGGAAGAGCTCCCTGGAAATGTTTTACATGTTTAATACTTCCCAATAACTAGTTGTCTAGACAGTGTGGTGTGTAAATTTCAGCCTTGCTGAAGATATTAATTAATGATTTTATTAATAGGTTAAACTGAAACTGATTTTGAGGGTCTGCTTAAGCTGCAGCTCTGCATCTAGGGACTGCCTCTTGGAGTTAACTATGGACTCTGCATTACTCATTGTACAGAATTGTACATTGTACAGAATGAGATGCATCTTAGGGAACCAGTGTCACTTTCCACCTTTTTATTTTGTATTGTTTTTGTGTCATACATTTCCTGTAATGGAAGTGTTAATTTTACTGTACTTTTTGGTACCTTTTTGGAATCTAATGTATTGTAAGGTATTTTACATGTGTTCTGATTCACCATGACATGGATATTGAAGCTATCCTAGCTTTTGAAATAAAAAAGGCGTAATCTAGTGTCTTGTGCCATTCTTCAGCTTATGTGTTAGTAAAACACCAGTGTCCTGTTCCCAGAACTTAGTTTATGGCAGTACCTTGATAGATTAAGAGTTGTGCTTAAATGTTTTTAATCTTGAAACTAGAAGGCTGTGCTGGTAGTTGTGCTCACTTGCAGTTAAGTGGCAGCTAAAACCTGCTGTCACTTCTGCCTGGAGGTTGTGGAGGAGAGCTCAGGTGAGAAGCCCCAGCTGTGGTGGGGCTGTGCTGGTGAGTGGTGGCTCATCTCTAGGCAAGCACAGGCTCAGAGTAACTGTAGTGGTGTCTGCCTTGGCCTCTGCTAGGAGGAGCCAGAGCTGTAGGTTTCAGGTAGGGCTTGAGAGCCTGGACAGCATTGCAGGAGGGAGCCAAGAGGTGTGCAAGAAGCTGGCTGCACTTACTTCATATTTCACTGTCTTGAGTCTGAGACTTGTCTGCAAGTTGTTAATAGGATGTATATACCTGCCTTGAAAGGCAGGTTGGACAGACATTAAATTACCAATGCAAAGTCTGAATTTTTGCAGTCTTTTTGTACAACAGAAAAGGCTAAAAGAACTTCTGCTGCAGTTGTGGGTGGAAAAAACCCCTCCTTCTCTAGAGATGAGTGACCAGCTAGAAATACTCTCATTTTTTAACTTGTTGGTTTATTGCTATTTTAAGGCAATAACTGTCATGTGATTTGCCTGTCATTGCAGAATGTAAGTAGCAAGCTCTACTGCACAAAGTAAACTTCTAATCTTTGTTGCAGTGATCAATTGGATTTTTAATCTCCTTTTAAAGCTAAAATATGGCAGTTTTTTTTCCTTGTAACAAATTGTTTGAACAAGTAACACCCAGAAGTGGAATCAAACCAAGTAACTAAGACAAGAAACAAACACAGTACTAGTGACCTTTGCAGTTTTTTTTAACAAGGGATGCTGCTTTTTCTGCATGGACTATAATCTGCTGCTCCCTGCTGGCTGTCCTTGAAAAGAAAAACTTGCTTGTAAATTTAGAAGTCTGTAAAACTCTTCTGATGTTAAGTGGAAGTCTTGAGTATTAAAAATAATCAAATTTTAAATCTTGTAATTGACAGCTTTACAGCTGGACCATTTAACCTCCAGCCCAACTTACTTGCAGGTAAAAAAACCCAGCAGATCACTGAAACAAATGAGTATGGTATTTAAAAGTATTACTGTCTCAAGATTAAAATTTTAAATACTTTAACTATTTTTTTCTGTGAAATAAGGGGTAGCAGAATATTTTTCTAGCAAACACTTGGCCCTCCAGTGGGAAAACTGCATGGTACCAGGACCATTGTGCTGCAGTCCTTCTGGCTAGTTGTGTCCTAGCAAGAGTTTGTCAGCTGGTGTTACTGTGGTGGTTTTTGTAAGTAAGTGCTCAGGTAATGCTGTTAGGCAGAAACTGAGGATACTGGTACTTAAATGCAGAGCTGGCTTTTCCCTTTCTTCTTTGCATGAGAAGTTTGTGATACAAAGAACTGCCTGGTGAAAGTATAGGCTTGTACACAAGGTTGTTGCTTATGGCTGTAATCTACTCTTAATTTACTAATCCTACTTGGGTATTTCTCGCGGACAGGTTGTGTTTGTAAGAAGTGGTTTGGGGGCCATAGCCCTCAGTGTCTGTCCCTCATGTGTTTGATGTTAGGAATTTGGAACTGACGTTTTTGACTTAACCTGATGGCTCAGAGTGTTTGTTGAATATAGTGCTGCTTAGGGACCTTGTTCTGACACTGGCTGCCGAGACTGGTCAGAGGAGCCTGGGAAGGACTGGGTGTACTGGCACCTGGAAGTGTTTGCATAGGTAGCTGAAGACTTAAAAATATCAGAACACCCATTGGCTCATCCTAATTTGAACAAGTCATAACCTCAAAGTGCATCAATTTAGCAAATGTATTTTGTAGTGGCCACTAGAAAGATCCTTAGTGTTAATCAGTTCTAGATATGGATATAAGGGATGTTTTAAATAAAAGTCAATTCCACACTGCCAGAGTTGAGACGAGTTCTTGTAAAATTTATTTCTCCTAGACCTTTTACTAAAAACAAGATAAATGAAAACAGAAAAATCAAAGGTGACTTATCTGGTCTAAGACATGCTAGGATGAAGATTAAATGTGCATTATTATAGTAGAATAATGTTTCTTAGTAGATCTTGAGCACTGTTTGAAACCTATGGAAAGAAAATAATGTTATGGGTTTTTTGTAAAAGTATCATTAAAAGAAATTACTTGATTGCCTCATTTTCGCTTACATTATATGTAAGTGTCTTACTAGTACTGTACTTAGTAAGAGGCTTTTTGCATTCTTGGTTTCCTGTAGAAAATAAAGGCATTTTTCTTGCTTAATTTAGATTATAGACAAGCACATTAAGTCATTAGGCCTCTAATTTGCACTGGCACTGCTAAGTAATCTTTCTGTTCCTAAGAATAAGTAGTATAAACAGTTGTATGTCTTTCCATTAACTTGCTGAATAAAATATTAACACATTTTCCTTGTGCCTGCTATACTAATATTACACTGAACTAAAAGCATATTTCTCCTTAGCTCAGGGCCATAAAAGTGTGAATCTCATGGTGGTTGAGGCCACTAATGATGACACTGCTCACAACAATCATATTAGGTGCATTCCTGCCCAGCTCTCCAGAGTTCTACTAAACACATCGTTGTCTTTTAGTCAAGAGTAGTTTGAAGAAGTACTAAGTGTCCCAAAGGGTGTTGTTACCAAGGTGTTAACTCTAAGTGTACACTGTGCTCATGAGTATGCAGCAGACTGAGTTGCAGTCAGATGTTCTCTTGGCAACCTATTGAGGGACCTCCACAGATGAAGACATTTGAAGACTTAACAAGACCAATCTTACTCTGAATACCCACAAACTTTTGAATCTAGGGGTAAATGGATCCTGAAGGCTGAGATAACAGCTGTGAACCTGAAATGACACTTGAGGAGATCTGCTGAGAAGTGGTTATGAAGCTGGACCAGCTTCTGGCTGGAGCCTGAAGGCACTGAGCAGCAAGCAGAAACAGAGCTCTGTGTTTGTGTGGCTGTGCAGTCATTTGCATGCTCTAGAGACAGTCATGTCTGGGACATGTTGGCCCTAGCTCACAAACAAGTGATGCACACAGTATTGCTGGGAGTGTCAGACTGATGGAAGGTAGTTGTGAATGCTGGATGTACACAAGTGTGGTCCATGCTTGGAGATTCCCAGGAATTCCTGCAAACTTGAAGTAAAAGCATCTCTGAGGAAGCTTTATTCTCACTGTGCTTGTGAAGTTATGTTTAGGAACCTTGGCTTTTAAGTAGTACTGGGTGACTATAGGTAAATACCTGCTCAGGTAGAACAAATTGTTTTCTAATGGTGCAGACATTCTTGTTCCATATCTGGTGGGAGAATAAGCAATAAGTTAGAAAAGTCATGACTTAATGACATTTTTTACACTAACTTTCTTAATGCTAAAGGTGTAGAAATTGTATATGAAAAGCTAAGTGGCAAAAGTATGTAGATTATGGCTTTCAGGAACATATGGGCATCTTTTACAATTTGTGCTTGTTCAGATAAGCTAAACACACAAACCTCAGCCAGAGGAAAGCTATTTTAAAAGGCACATGCATCTGTAGAGGAAGTAGTTTTGTTCAAGAACTTCAGCACAGAATAAGTGAGAAGGGAAGGCTGTGTGCTCAGCATTTACCATTTTGGGTCCATTTTAGCACTTCTGAAAATCAGGCTCAGTAGCTCAACATTGTCTTCAAGAAGTTCAGAAACCACCCTCCAGTTTTGAGAGTTTTGATCATTTTTTACCTGTTAGTATTTTGTCAATTGTCTCCACAACAAATTTTGCATCCTCCATATTAAAACACATCGGGGGCTTGAATTTCAGCACATTTCTTCCTGGTCCATCTGTACTCAGCAGAATATATTTTTCCTTAAGTCTGGAAGGAGCAATAACAAAGAATTACATTTACCTCTGCATGTAGTGCAGAAAAACTTCTAACCACCAGCCTGCAGGCTCTCCCACAGTGCCTTTCTACACTGACTGGTTTCAGTTTTGGCCAATTGGTTTTATTTTAGCAGCTCCTGAGTGGCAGGGGTAGTCTGTAATTGTGTGCTTGCCTCCCACACTGAGGAACTCCATGCTTGTCTCATGTACCTTGTTACTAAATGCTCTGCTTCTGCTGTGGCTGGAGTCCTTTCTGTTTGGTCCTTGATTAAGTCCACTCCAATGAATAAGCCACAACCTCTATAAAAGAAATAAAAATAGTCTGTGTCAGGGGAAGGAACTACAAGTGGACTAAAAAAGAGGGTCTTTTAAGACCAGACTTTACTGCATGAGAATTACCTGATGTTTGACTACTGCTAGAAAAGGTTTTGCTGTTCTGAAGAAATGTAGTAATAGAGACTTCTGTCTGCTCACACTGGTAGTGCAGAACAGGATGTTAAGCATGTTTTCCATCTAGCTCATCACTTCTGTACCCTGTGCACTTGAACTTTGAGTTCAAACAGGAAAGTGAATTCCTTTAGCAGCTAATAAATTGATAAAACAGTACTGGCCCAGAGTGGCAAAGTATTCATATACTTCTGATAAGCTCAAATTTGATTTACTTAATTGTACAGGAGGCTCTGTTTTTGCTGGAAACACAAAATTTGATTAATTTCTCAAAACAGCATCTGTTGGATTGAGTTGTTGGACTGAATGAACCAAACAGAAAGCAGCTAAAAATGTAAATAAGGCACTGATACCTGACATCACCAATGATGGGATGCTTGATTTGCTGCTCCTTGAGTATCTTCATCAAGAAGTTGCCTACCTCTGTGGCATGAGCCTGAAGGTGTTCCTTCTCAATCACATCTAACACAGCTAGTCCAACTGCACACGAAACAGGGTTCCCACCAAACTGAGCCCAGGCAAGGAACACACAGAGCCATGGAAAGGGAAGAGAGATGCAATCATGTCACTGAAAGTGCAGCCTCGGTGATACAAGGAGCAGAGTATCATTTAATCAAATGGAGCCAATCTATAAGAGTCACAGACTAGAAACACAGAAATAGTACAGTAACACAGTTTGTCTTTAGTGTGGTAAATACTAATAAAAACACAGCATGAGTATCCAATTTTAATCCTTAGACTCCTTTACAGAAGTAGGCAACTTTTTACTTACTGTATTAAAATACTCTACTCCTGTAGCCGCAAATGCTTCTGCAATTTCTTTTGTTGTTGCTACACAAGCAAGTGGGTGCCCATTTCCTATTGGTTTCCCCATAGTGACAATATCAGGTATAAAATCTTCTCCCTGAAGCTGGAATGCCCAAAAGTGCTTGCCAACCCTGCCAAAGCCAACTTGAATTTCATCAGCAATAAATACACCTCCTGCCTTGTGCACATGCCTGTAACAGAACAGATTTGATTGTCTCTTAAAAGGAAAGAGAACACAGCATTTACTGTTCAGGAACATGCAGAAAGTGTTACTTTGCAAACTTGCAGAAACAAACATGTACACGCCTCTATTCTATACTGTGTGTTTATAAGCAGGTCTTAACCATATACAAAGTTCACATTCTAATATGAGGGCTTGGGTAATTCCCTACCTATCAAGCTCTATGCTACAGCAGGCAGAGAAATTATCTATTTACCAAATATGTTAAGTCAAAAAAGATAATGAATGATGACTTACTCTGCAACCTTCTGAAAATAACCTGCTGGGGGAATGATTTGACCACCCACACTTGGCAGAGATTCAGCAAAAAATGCAGCAATCTGAAACACAGCATATAGTGTCTAAACATAATACAGAAAATTGTGGAGTAAACTCTTTGTCTTTAGGTGGTTTTTGATTATTAATGTGATCTTTTCTTTTTGACAAGTCCATACCACTTAGATTTAGTAACTCTGAATTGCACTGACAGTCAGGCACATTCATTTCTAAGACAAGACAAACTGTTAAGGAAATGACGTTTTACCTTTCTGCCTCTCTTATGTGCATGCTCAATAATATTTTTTACTTCATCAGCATAGGCTGTTACTGAATTTTCATGGTCTTCTCTGTAGAGTCCTCTGTATGTGTCTGGAACAGGAGCCTGTGCAAAGGAACAGTATCCTATATTTAATATATTGTGAAAAAACAACTTCACTCAATTGACAAGTAATTGATAGGTGTAGGCTGAAGTACATACCACGTGGACCCATTCCTTTTGTCCTTCTAGATTTCTGAATTTATATGGGCTTATGTCAATCAAAGATGTCAGATGTCCATGGTAAGCACTTAAAAAACAATTGGCAGAACTAAACAGTAATTTTCTCAGTATTAAGAGTTCTTTAGTATTAGCATTCCAAATAGTAAAGAGTAGCCAGCTCCTATCACCTCACAGGAAATTCAGTAACTTAAGCTGAGAACAGCTCTGCAATTTCTTTTCTATCAATAACCTTAATACTATTTGGATTTTTTATATATATATATAAGGGATGCAGGGGGACAGGACTTACCACTGGTTTGCCTGCACCAGTAACTGCAGTCACAGCAGGCAACACCTGAGCAGTATCACAAGATTGCAGAACAACAGGAAGGGCTTATTTCTGAATATTCTCCAACAATGGAGTTTCCAATGACTTCTAGGCATGCTCTTCTAATATTTGACTCCTTTCATGGCAGAAGACTTTTTTTTCCTATATCATCAAAATTCCTCAGGTTTGAACTTGCATCTGAGATCTTTTTTCCTGTCACCATCCATCTTCACACTTGGCTCCCACCTTTTTTGCTCCTTCCCATGAGACAGTTTCAGTGGCAGTGAGATGTATCTTATCTGGCTGTCTCTTGCAGCTGAACAAACCCAGTACCTCTCACTGCTGTGGCTCCCTTCCCACCATGGCAGGCCTCTGCTGGCCTCCTTCCAGTGTGTCAACAGCTGTCAAGTACTGGAGAGCCCAGCCACAGCTCTCGGGGCTGGGCTGGGCTGGCAAATACTGAACAGAGGGAAAAAAATACTTCCCTCAGCTTCCTGGTTACAGTCTTTCTATTACAGGAGGATTTCAGAAATGCACTGACCACGGGACAAAACTGAGCCTTGTACCCCCAAACTGCCAATATACTCACTGGTCTAAAACTATAACATCCTCATGTCCAGTGTACTGCCGTGCCAATCTCAGGGCAAGGTCATTGGCCTCAGATCTACAGTGGAAAAATTCAGAAATTGTTTCATTATGAGTGTCTTGAGTTTTGAAATCAAACCTCTCTTGCACTGCTGAGAACAGACAGAACTCAATGCATGTTATGCACAAATTCCTTAGTAATCAGCACTCACTAGGGAGGACTGTTCACCAGAACAGAATCTGTCTTAAAAAGCCAGAGTACAGGAACTACCTTAGAAACAATTTGGCTTTTTTTTCTTCCAGATGAAGCTTGCTTGAGACAATGCCCCCTTGCCCCCCACCACCCCCCGCCAGCAGAAGCAATGCATTGGTACATTTAATTTTGAGAATAACTTTCAAGTCAGAAGACAAATCAGACAAGAAACTAATACAGCAGATACTTATTGACATTACAGTTTTGTGGTCTAAGGTCTTAAAAAAAGAATAAAACCCTTCTTAAGTAAAGCACTAGTTTAGTTCCCAGGTAGAGAGCTTGCAGAGCCCAACCCATGTTTTTGTCAGTATCTACTCATCCACACCAGACTGAAATTGGTTGTTGATAAGGAAATGCATACTTGTCTGTTTAGTAAAGCCCCAGTATCAATTCTAATGTACCCAACTTACCCAGAATTCAAAAAATAGAAGATGCATAATTTCTCAGGCAATGTTTTTGAGAGTCTCTCTGCATAATCAACCAAGTTGTCATGAAGGTAACGAGAATTTGTATTTAACAATTGATTCTGTTCATGAGCTGCCTTCACTATATCAGGGTGACAGTGCCCAACTGCAAGAGAACGTGGAGAGTGGTTTGAGAGTTCTTCATATTACCCATGGTGTTCATTCACATGCCAGCTTAACACATTTCTCTAATAGTACAGAGATATTATCAGTAGGGCCTTAATAATGGTACATCTTGTAAAAACATTTTTGTGCTCCTCAGAAAGTTTGAAGTTGCCTCCTACTGTATTTAAGGTTTATAGTTAGTACTGGAAGTTGATATACTAAAACAGTATCTGATTTAATGCTTGGATTTAGATATTTACATAGTTCAGGAGTTTGGGAAGATGGAGGTAACCTTTACTATCAAAGCCCTTGCAGGGGTTAGGTTAGAGAGATTCCAAATCCTGTAAGACAGCAGCAGTCACTTAATTATACACAAGGCACCACACTGAGCAGTGGTTCTGTGACTGTACACTTAACAGTAACTTTCACAAAAACAACAAAACGTCATTTGTTAGTTTTACAGTGAGGTGCTTTACTTGAGTTTCCATGGAAAAAAATCTGTATGTTTTAGACACATTTCTAGGAAGTTAGGGCAGGAAGCAAGTCTGGAAAACACATTCATACACAGAAATTCAAAAAAACTCCCCAAACTACATGCTCAAGAAAGTTTCCTTCCACTTTTCCAATTAAACACCCCCTCCCCCAGCACAGTGCAAGTGTAGTAAAAGTACTGATTGTTCTTTGTTCTGCTTAAAAAAGCACAGCATCAAATAACATCCAATACCATGACTTCAGCTTACCGTGAGCGACATTGTTTATGCAGTCCAGGTATTGTCTCCCATTCTCATCATACATATACTGGCCTTTTGCCTTCACAATCTTCACAGGATCATTAGAAAAAAACAGCTTGCAAGAAGAGCTATAACAAACATCAGAAAGCAAAATAAATCTTAGTGAGTTGAGTTTATCCTGCTGGTAAAAGACATTTCTCCTGTTTGCTGGCACAGTCATGCTGCTTTTGGGCCCTAAATCAAAGGTCTTGTACTCAAATTTTCTTAGATTTACAGGAAAAAAGCACTTTCCAAACCTGAAAATCCTACTCTAGGATCTAGCCACAGCAGTAGGACTTGCCTCTATAGTTTCATCCTGTCTTAACTGCAGTTCCTTACCCTCTGTGCTCTCTGCCCTTTTTGTTCTTTCGTGTCTCTTACCTTGTGCTACGTTCTTTTTATTATTCTTATTATGTTCTTGCTGTTCCTGCCAACGTCCTGATTTTCCAGATAGTTTGCTGCAAGTGAAGTTTGTTGCAGGTGATTGTTACAGCTTCGCTAAACATAGCTTAGAACACTGAGTGATTTTCTAAGGCTGAGTTTACTTAAGTGCTTTTGTTTTGTTTCTCTTTTTAAATGAATTGCCAAACAAGTAAAATGGAAACACATCTGCCTGAACAGGAGTTGCAGAGATTTGACTCTGAAGGGCAATGCCAAACTTCCATACTTCATTTAGTAAAAGATGGCTTATACAGAAAGAATTTGATGATAAATACAAAGCCATTGTCAAATGGATGACAAAGGACAATGGTGATATAAGAAAGTGCTTCATTATCCCTTCCCAAAGTATCCTGATACTTTGTGAGTGAGCTGGTAAAACAGTTGGGGTTTTTTGTAAGCTTCTCCTCACTGTTCAAAAGAAAGTGCTTGCAGAGGCTGGGTCTTTGTTGCCAGTGGCAGGGCAAATCAGAAAAAGATTTAATAGCCAGTGTAGTATTTTTTAGGTATGTGTAACTGGCATAATTCTAATTTCAGCATTTACTTTCAGCCCAACTTTCGCATTTATACAACACATAAAAGTAGCCTTGGATTTGAATATATATGATATGAAAATATTCCCACAGTTAAACAAAAGAGATGATGCCATTCTCATGGTCGACAGAATTAAAAGTTTTTTTAGGTTGGTTGAAACATCACCGGTAATGGGAAGTTTAGAACTGAGTCTTGTCCCTCCTTCTGTCAAAGAGAGCAGACGTTTGTTCTTAATTCCATCACGGTTTTGGTGTAATTAGTTTCCTGAAAGATAGGCTTATAATAGTAAGCGGGCCAGAACCTCGCCTGGCCCAGCACGGCCTCCAGCCCCAGCCGTGCCTCCGCCGGGCTCACAGAAAACGCTTTCTAAGCACTTTAGACTCTAAACGGGCGCGCTCGGTATCATACGGGGTTTACAGTGCAGTTTCGTAATCCCCCCTCCTTAAGAAAGGCTAATTCCTGTTAATTACAGCAGCGCACCGGGCTGTGCGGGCGCGGCGTTCCGGCGCTGGTTGCAGCCCGGGCGCGATGGCGCTGCCGCGGGCNGAGCGCCGCCCCGGCGGCACCCGGAGCTCACCCGGCGGGGCGGGGCTCCGCACAGCCAGGAGCGGGGACACATGGGGACAGGCTGCGGCCCTTGGGGCCCTCGGGGCTGCGGGCACCTCACCCTTAAACCAGACACCCCAGGGGTTTACAGTGCTTGGGTGGATCCAGCCCCACACCCCACTCACCTCGGAGGGAGGAACGGGCTCTTCAGGATCATTAGTACAGCAATAGCACTCTTCGTTTGAAATACACATCGAGGAAGTCTCATTTACAGTTGAAAATTATTTGAGTGGGTAGCGAAGGTGGTAGAATTGAAATAATTCTTCCACGTACTTCATTGTTTAAGCAGAAGTAAACCCAGCCTTTTTCACATACCCTGTGTTTGGTTGGTGGCAGATAAGTAGACACCTGACTGAGTGACTCCTTTAGAGCCAATCCTAAAGCAGGTAATAGTTAGGATTAAAAGAGGAAATGCTGTCAATCAGATTAGAATGATCTTTCTTCCATTCCTGTTTGACTGGAATTACTAAAGAAAAATAGGAAGAAAACCGGAAAGTAGGTTCTAGGATGGATTGAGTTCTGCTACTGCAGGTCGTATATCCCATAACCAAGTTCATCAACTTGTCCAACTTGATTCTAGAAAGTGACTTTTTTTTTTTCCTTCCAAATACACGTTCACATTCTTTTGGGTTAAACTGACAAACAGCTCTTAAAACTAGAAAAACAGAACAGATAATTTTAAAACTACACTTGGCAAGCTTTGCTTACTAGATAGAGCCACCAATAATTATCTCTAGTTGCAATTACTTGATAAACACAGGCTCAGTTTAAATTTTGTGCAATATGGAGAATGCAAAACGAAATTGCTGTGTACTTAAAGATAGACTGAACTTAGTCTAACTCCATTGTTTCACAATCAGGTTTTAAGTAACAAAAGACAGTGGAGAAAAAGTTAATAATGGCTGTTAATCTTTATTTGAACTCTCGTCTGGTTAAGATATTTACTAGCTATTTATAATAACAACCTGAACATTTACAATTTGGAAAGTTTACTCTTGGTTACAAATGCAGAGTTCATTGTACATATTCACACAATTGTAACAGTGATCTGTACAGAGAGACCATTTTTTAAATCTAGTTTTTGCTTTTATTAAAAAAAGCACAAGAAAAAAAAAGGTTTTTTAGGTCTCAGGTAATGTATTGTCCATTACAGCTTTAAACTAGAAATACATGATGCAGTACTAATTAATACCATTTTAACATGTTAAAACAATGGATAAGAAATACTGTTACTAATGCCTTCATTTTTAAAGTAGTTGTTCCCCAAAGAAGAGTAAATAGAACACTTTTTGTGGCACATACATGATCAAAAATCACAAAAAGTTTGCAAATGGAGATGCTAAGTACATTTTCTTTAATTTTAATACCTATATATTTCTTTTCAAAGGTGTTATATAGAGATTTAGCCAGCTTTGTATAAAATACCATGTAAATACATTCAAAACTCGTTTTTGGCAAACTGCAAACACACCAGCAGTCCTTTCTCCTCTGAACAGCCTTCCTGGAGTGATGCAACTGCTCACATAAATAAGGGACACTTGCCTAAGATAGAGGATTAAGGTCTATTGGCATAATTTCAAAACAAATATGGACAGATAAGGCACACGTTGCATGTATTTTTCTAAACTATATACAGATCTAAGATACCAGCAGGTACAGGTTCTCAAATGCCAATGTATGCACCAGTTTTGTATTATTTCTATGTCCAAAGTCATGTAATGCAACAAAGCAGGGGGCTTTCAGTTTTGACTGTGGTATTTGTGCTGAACATCCTTCATATTTAGTATTTTTGATTGTTTTTAAGATAGCAGAGAAGGAAACTCAAATTGAAACACAAAAAGCTGTTATGAAATTGTTTCTAAAACTGTACTCTATGAAACGAACCAGCAAACACAACTTGGATTGCACTGGTGGCAGTTTATGACCTTTCCTGCTAAATTCATAAATTCAGTGGATATCATGGGTGCTTTTGCTTTGCAGAGCCAGACTTTAATTTTTTAATGTAATTGCAGAAATACAAGTTTGATAAGCACTCACCTAGACTTAATAAATTCCTTTAAAAGGTCTTCTCAAATACAGTGTTTAACAGTATAATAAAAAGAAGCAGATGGATCAGTGTCATTTACAGATACTTGGGTCACCTATGTTTTAAGATTCTGTTCATTAATATCTAGGTTATGTAAGAAACCACACAAGTGAGCTGACACAGAAGTGAGCTGACTGTTCCATGAAACCACACTTTAGTCAACTTCCAGCACAACTTAGCAAAACAGGAATTGTTTGTCCTAAGACATAGGAAAACCACAAATATTACTAATGTATTTCTTATGCCACTCTCTTGTCAATAATTCCACTTCTTATGCATGGAAAACTCATGTTTCCCAGCCTTCCTGTGGTTTCCCCAGGCTCTCTACTGTAGTATACAATAATATAATCTATTAAATCCTTCTTCCATTCTTATCTAGTGACAGATTTTCAGCACTTACTTTAGCTGCAGGTTATAGAACAGTGACACATCCCTTGTGTTGTGCCATCTAATGGGACAAAAGCACGTGGCAAAGTTGCAGTAGTTCACCTGGGGATGTGAAAGTACTAAAAGTAATTTTTAGCTTACAAATATAAATGATCACCAGGGAAAATAAAGTTTAGGAAATGAATTTTTTACTGACTGGTTTGCTTCAGTCTGCAATAGATGCCCCCAGCTGGAGCTCTGGAGTATTTCAAACTGAACTAATTATGGCCAGGTCCAGTGCAGTGCCAGGAATATGGTTAAAATGCAGGTGACTGCAGTAAATGACATTGAGACTGGACTAACTAGAGTGACCAGATGTTTCTCTCTGCACCCTCCTTTTTGTTAAAAAAACAAACAAACAAAAAAAAAACCACTATTGCAAAAGAGTCAAGAAATATGCTTACATAAACACTGTCCTGTAAAGTTGCCAGGCTCGGTGTGTGCTACAGTGATTGTCTTGGCAAGGTAAAGTGTTACAGCCCTTTTGAAATTATCCATATATGAACCTTCACATTTGAAAATCTTCTGGTTAAACCTCTGCAAGGCTGGCTGTGCTGCTCAGCATGTCAGCCTGTCTTGAACAGGTAAAAACCAGGAGTTTTAAATTAAACAAAGCAATACTGAGGTTCTCTTCACCCCTGACACTGCTGAGGGCGCTCCTTCCTCTGCTAGAGCACATTGGAACCAAACTCACTGATCTGAATTCAGCCACACACCGGCACTGTTTGTCCAGGACCAGTGGTTTGGGCACATTTAAATTTTTATATCTTAATCATTGGTTGCTATTAACATTTTGCATATCTTAAAAGAGAAATCTGTTACCTACAAAGGAAATAATTCAGAGCTTCCACGCTCAAAATTTTAAAAATAGAAATGTGTCAGGAAGCCTATGGGTAGATTTTATTTGCGTAACACTGCAAATTATCTGGGCAACAGTGGGACTGAAAAAATGTAAGAATTCAATGGTATTTCCCAAGAAAGAAATACCAGATTTGGAAAAAATTTAAAGTTTCTATCCACGCACTCCTGGTTTTACAAATATCAACTCAAACTGTAGAGTTACACAAAAGCCACATGTGCTGTAAATTAAGAGACACTGTCACGACATAAAATTTGCTTCAATTAAAAAAAAAAGTCTCCTCTAGAGGGCAGCATTGAACCAGCATTCACTGACCAGGGAACACCTTCATAATGCACATCTTGCATTGACAGGCCAGGGGAAATATTTACCATTATGACAAAGCTGGAAACTTTCTGGAATCTTAATAGTTTTATTAATTTTCATTACTTCTTTTAATCAATTGTGCATTACAACATGTGAGCTCTTGGTTTCTTGCCCACGAGCCTGCTATATTTGGCTGGGTGCAAAATCAAAACTTTACCCAGGGTAGTGGTTAGTATAACAATTTTAAAACCACAGGTGTCGTTTTCCATGGATTACTTTGCATCATTGCAGGGGATGTCTTAAACTGCTGAAACCTCCTGTGTGTTTTGCTGGTTTGCTTAAGGATTTCAAATGCTGAATTTATGAAATTACAGAAGACAAAAGTTCATCTAAATATTTTATGTATTGGTTTCCTAAGAAGAAAAGTCGCTTACCGTTAAAACAAACATTTTTAAATACACAGGATAAAAATCCATACAGAAATAAATTCATCACCATTGTATATACAGGAAGTGTCAGAAGCAGTGCATACAGGAGAGGCAACTCCCTATGGGAATAAAACAAAGCATGTGGCAATATCTTGATGATGATGTTTCTAAACTAAAATATTGATGAATTGACACTTGGGGACAGTTTCTGTTTGGGGTCAGATCAGGATTTCTCTGCCACCTGTTTTGTAATCCAGAGAAATACTCCTGAACTCACTGGCCAACCCATGACTGAGCTGCAAAACTCTTCATTAATCTCATTTGTTCCCATCAGAACAGGCCAAATTATCGGGTTCATGCTTTGGCAAGGTTCCTCCCAAGCTGTCAAGCTGTGGAGTTACACACATGGGAGTTTTTTTGCCTTATTCCCTTCTTCCCCAAATCTATCCTTTCCCAGAAGCTTTAGCTCACAGCTGGGTGCAGCATCAGCACTCCTGGAGCACCAGCAGTGACACAACCACAGGCAGCAGCAGCTCCAGCCTCAGTCACAGAATGCATTTGCTGTGTCTCATGGCAAGGCAGCCCTGCCTGCAGAGCTTTGTGGCTGAATAACCTTTTAGGAGTCTCAAGTTCTTGTGCCCTTCTGATTCAGTTTGGGAACTTTGCTTCCAAAACTGATTGGGCTACAGTGTGTTACGAGAGAGGATGTTGGTGGTGACTGGAAAGATGGTCATTAGCTACAGTTTGAAATGGAACAAGCCTTAGAGAAAGCTGTGTGTCCTCTGCACCTGGGCAGCAGCAGACATGGTTGGCTTAACCTCATGGAAAGCACTGTACTTTCACAGGCAGTTAAATTAGAGGAAGGAATTTTTTGTCAACTAAAAAACAAAAATGTCAGAGTTTCAGGTTCCCCCAATACCAGTAACTTCAGTGTGTTACCCAGAATGTCTATTGATGAATCCATGAAGTTACACCAAGTATTTTAGTGATCAAGAAAAATCAGTGGCTCAGTACAGACCAACCCACATTTCGTAAGCATTAGCAGCCTCTCAGTCAATCATCTTCATTGCTGCTGACATAGAGTGGTAACATTCAGCTGCTTTTTGGAATTGCTGTAAAGCAGTCTCAGAGGGGAAAACAAAGAAGAGTGATTTTCTGGGGGAAAAAATGCCCTATGTTTTGTGAAAGGCTGAGATCATGACTGAGTTTTGAGCAAGGCTGCCAGTACTACCTAGAAGTAAAATTTGTCTTTATGAGCTATTCACAAAGTCAGAGTATTCAAAAAGACCCACATAAACATTTTCATATGGAAGAAGAAAATAATAACTGATGTGGCATGAATTTGCAGAGCAAAGCACATCTTTTTAACTCACTGCAGTAAGATCATGACTGCTCTGTATTTAACAACTACTCTTCTAAATGTTTGTAAGGCATATGGAAGTCTCTAAACAGATTTCCTCTTAGACTCTGTGTAATCAGTACAAAACTCAACAGTTTCTCTAACAAAGTCTGTTGATCTGAGTAATATGATTGATAATCACAGAATGGCTGGGCTTGGAACGGTCCTTAAAGGTCATCTAGGCCCAACCCTGTGCCAAGGGCAGGAAACCAGGTACACTCTGTTCAGAATCTAAAGGCCAAATGCACCAATCTCAGCTGAGGTCCAGGCAGGACTTCAGGTGCCAGTGACAGCCCTTCTGGGGGTCCATTCCCTGCTCTGCTCCTGGGAGCTCTGCTCTCCACAGGTCTCTGCTCCTTTGATGAGGAGGGGTGGGCAGACTGGGTGTGCCACTCCAGGCCTTGGAGACCTGCTGGTTGGTTCCTCATAGCCAAAGTGGCAACAGTGTGCAGCAGGATCCCTACCTGCCAGCATTCCTGACAGGAGTGGCAGCAGCAGGAGTCCAGAGAAGCTACTGCATGTGAGCAGTGAGTCCCAATGTCCTGAACATTCCTGACTGGCTGCACGTGCATAGATGATCTTTGTACATGCAGAACCAAAGGCCTGGGAATTTCCAAAGAGGGTGACAAAAAGGTTTGGTAGCTGTGCTGCAGCACTGCTGGGGGTGGATACAGCTGCAATCCTGTGCTAGAGTGGCATTTCCAGCCTTCTTCCATTACAAACAAATGTCTTGGGTGCTGTGGCAGCAGAGGCTCTGTGCTGGGAGGGGGATGGTGGCCTTGCAGTGTGGTGAGAGGGTAAAGCACTATTTTGGTATTCTGTATCAATGTTTTGCAGGCCTGGCAGTGGTCACAGTTGATGCCTACAAGCACTGGATATTCCACAAGTTGAAGACGGAATACTGACTTGTTTACCTGAAGATAATAGGACTTCGGGGTATTTCCTCAGAGAAAATATAAATTTTAATATAATTTCATAAGCTTTGGAGGTTAGCTTGTCTTGTAGCTTCAGTGATATCAAACTTCTTCAAGTAGGAGCTAGATAGAAAGCTGTTTAGTTTTTGCCAGCGTATGTAAAACAAGACTTTTCTATCTGCATTGTAGATTGTTTGTGGACACTTCCAGATTCTTGTGCTTTCTGCAGTCATTCTGGGGACTGAACTCTCATTGATATTGAAAGAAGTTCCATGAACACGACATGTGCAGGAATTTGAGTGTAGAAGCCCACAGTGTGATTTGGAATAGTGAACTGCTTTTAGTTTGGAGATGACTGGGGGAGATGGGAAGAGCAACTGTACATTAAGGGAACAATTACAGATCTTCCTGATGACATCAATGAGAGATTTGCCTTCAACCTTTCACAGAAAATTTTTTAGCTTTAATTTGGGATATTAAAGGGGTTTTTCAAAAGCACTTAAGGCCAGTGGAAGCTTGTTAGCTGCTCCTTATGCCTTTAAAAACCCCTACACCAAAAGTGATAGCTGAGAACATGAAATGGAAGTAAATAAAATGCATTTTCATTGCTGTTTTGAGTTACATAATTGTTGTTTCTTGATTTGTTAGTTGATCTGAATTTAACATGGATTTAATCTGTATGGTGACCAAGGAAACGGTGAGTAACTGGTAGAGATGCCAAGTACAGCCACAAAGCCAGTGATGTGTAGGTGTAGCCCCTGAGCAGCCAACAACAGTAACAAATCCACTGCCTACAGCCCTGAGGCTGTGTCACCTCCCCCAGGCTTGGTGGCCATTTCAGCATTGACCAGCACAGAGCACAGGCTCCCTCTGACTCCGGGGATAAGCTCAAGGACACCCAGAGCCTGGTCACAGAGCAGAACCCACAGACACCAGACATCACCCTACCTGTGTGGAGCACAAAGCACACACCCACTGTTCTTCAGAATATCGGAGCAAGACCTCCAGCACTAGGTCAGCTTGGACAGGGCAGTTTGCACCTGGATGGTCACATCCCTCTCAATCCCTCTCTGGCAGTAGCTGCAGTAAGAGTGGCAGTGAAGCAAGAATCTTACAGAGATTTTGGATCTACCCAAAACTGCCTCCCTTCTGTATTCTCTAAGATCAAGGCCACAAAGAGCCACGATACCATGTTTGATATTATGGTCAGGCTCTTAATTTCACCTAAAACTCCTACACAGAACCCAGCAACTTGTATTGAGCTCAGAACTTCCTCCAGATATGATCTGTTAAATTAAAAAGGGATTATGGTCTGGTTAGGATTAACCAGTTTTACCGATAAAAATCCACAGCTTACTTTTTGAGTTTGTGTGGCTTCAACTTCTACCCATTGGATGAATATTTGTATATCTTTTTCTGTCCAGTTTGAAAACTTGTTAATAATACAAAGTATCTCCTCCCTGTAAAGGAATCTGACTGTCTCTTGATCTTCATTGTAAGCTGAACAGACTCGGCTGTAAGCCATCTTCTGCCTCTTTGAAATACTTTTTTTTATGGCTCTCTGCTGCACAATTGATGTTTTTTCAACATCTTAAAAAATGTGAGCCGTGGAATAGTTTGCAATTTTTAATTGATCCCACAGTGGCATATGCAGATATCAAAATAATGATTTTATTAATTACCCTGCTCTGTGTGGGATTGTGCCTGAGAAGAGATAATTTACCAAAGAGGCTGAAAAGGTAAAGAGAAGTAAGACAACAAGAGTGCAGAGTTAGTGTACAGTTAAAACCATGTAAACCAAGAAGAAATAAAAAGCAAATGAACCCCACAAACCAAGACAATTAAATACTCCAAACTCCCATTTTCTGGGAACCCCAAAGAGCAACATTATGTGCTCTGTTTTTTGGGAAGGAACTTAAGCAGAGCCTTCCCTGTCCTGCACCTCCCTGCACTGAAAGTATTGCCAGGTTTTTCTGTTTTGAAATTCTGCAGTGGAGGTTTCCTGGGGAATTTGTATTCCACAGTAACAAAGTGCTTGCACATCTTCAGGCACAGACCCCAGAACCCAGAGCTGCTTCCTCTTGAGGAAAAGTTTCTCTTGATTGTAGAGGAAATAACCACGGGCAGTCAAGGTTGTTCTGTTTAGCCCCAGAGTTGCTGTTTCCATCACATGCACAGCAGGTAGCGATGGATGGAGCTTGGCTTTGTTTCCTCTGCAGCTTGCAAATCCTTCTCCTGTTTGACCAGACAGTAGACAGCAGCTTCTTTCATTTTTAGGGCTGCATCCTTCTTTTCTTTGTTTCCAGCCAGGTTTTTTCACCCTTTTAATGTGCATGTGCAATGCAAATATGAAGTTGAGGGGCAAATTAGGACAGGGATTTTGCCCTCCTTCATGCAGTGAGGCACACGAGGGTGGCTCAGTACTGTTAGTTCACTCTGCAGCATGAGCAGGGAGCATTGTTGGTCCCCAGCTACTGTCATCGGTACCTTTAGCAAATCCTGGTTGTTACCATGCAATGATATGGGTTTGGGAGCTTTACATTATTTTCCAAGTCCATAAATGTCAGAATCCAGTATAAAAAAAGGTCAATATATTACTGTCAAAAGTTTTTTTTTTCCTTTTTTTATACAAAAATTAAAAAGATCAAAATATATCACATTATTTACATATTGTGCTTCATGCTTAGAGATCACTGAAAAAGAACACACAAACAAACATTTTAATCAGAGAAATGCTCCATTCATTACACTTATTAACATTATTAATACTGTAAGGATTAGCATTCAGATTTATTTTAATATTAATGGTACATCCAAACAAATCACACAGAATTAAAACCTTTAATACACTAAGGTGTGCTCACATTCTAACTGAGGGTTTGCAACCAGTTAGTGACATGCTGTTAACTCCACCTGTGTCCACATACCACATGTTTACAGCTGGGTTAGTAATTCCACTCAGCTTCAGTGTCACAGTCTTGTTGGAGACTGAGGGTTCTGCTACAAGTCTGGATCAAATCCTCATCCTATAGGAGGACACATCTCTCCTCATTCTCCCAGGCTGCCAGTAACACTTCTAACCCCTGGCTGCTTGAGATACTACAAATTACCTGACCAACTGCACCCAGGCTGCTGATCCAAGCACTGAAGCAGTGCAATGGTTGTGAGTTATAATTACAATGGCAGAAGAGTCTTTGTTAGAAAAAAAATGTTTGGAACTCTGCAACAGGGACAACCCACTGTTAACGTCTCAGCTGGGAGGGTATGGACTGAGTAAGCCACATGAGCACGTGGTGCAGCCTTTCCATGGGTGGTTCCTAAGCTTCCTTGGCCATAATAAAAGCCCAAGCAAGTTTGTAAAAAGGTATTCTACTGACAGTGTTAGCAGTGATTTATCATGCTGAGCAAGTTTTTGGTGTCCCCAGTACCAGTCTAGAGCTGAGAGGAACAAGACCTGAAGCTGCTGGAATCCTGCTCTCCCAAGGCATAACATCATGTCTGCCAGGCCTGTGAGCTGTTGCTTAAAGCATGTGCAGCAGTGCAATCACCATGCAGGGAGCAAAATTACTCAGGACCTGTTCAAGGATATACAATTATTAATGTTACTGTACCTTATGCCAACATCCTGCTACTGGCAGTCCGTCTGGTCCCTGCAAAATTGAATTTACAGTTCAGCTTTCCTGACAGTGACTTAAGTGTCAGACCCAAAAACCCAAAGCTCATTTGTCACAACAATGAATGGCTTAGCAGCACTGTTAATTACCATGCAAAACCCATTTACTGTATATGCACAAAAATGAATATGCAGGCAATGTAATCCATGTGTCACACACAACACAAAATTAAATACACCTCAGGTTAAAAAAAATTTGAAAATCTACACTTCTTTTCCTTTAAACAAAGAAAACTTGTACAAATACAAAGATATGAAATCACAGTTCATTAACTTCATAATCTGCTTTATAAGGTAGTGTTTTTTGCAATCAGACATATATATGGAAAGCATGATGTGGGAATGTATTTTTTGTTAAAATGTGCTTTTCTGTTTGGGGGAGGTGATGTAGGTATTTTTTTCCTAGATGGTATCCTAATTGTGTTAAATTTGATCCTGCAGTACTTAGTTTCTTTAAGAAATCTTGAGTTGCTGTACTGAGAATAGGATGAGTGTGGACTATGCAAAGGGAGTGAAAATATTTGTCTTGTTCCACTGGAGATACAAGAAACACACAAAAATGAGAAAGCCAGAAGAGCTCTCACTGAGCAGGAGGAGAGCACTGGAAAGGAAAGAGCCCCTTAGAAGAGGAACGAGCTATGTATGACCAGCTCTCTCAAGACACTTCAGAAGAAATAGCTGACTTCAGCTGCCTTTCCTGATGCTGGGTTTTTTTAAGGCTCTTGGATCTCCGATTACATGAATTTCTGCATGTAGAGCCACCGAGCGCACACAGGCACCGACCCTTCCCTCAGAGCCACCTCCAGACTCACTAGGGGTGGGAAGATGTGGATGCAGCAGAGAGAACTGCTAGTGCAAATACAGGTCAAAATGCAATTTTACATTTTTTACTGTAAATGTTAGTCATCACATTTTTTGTATTCTGTATTGATTTTATATGTAAAATAGCCTATGCCCAATAAAACAGATGCAGTGAAGTAAGGTAACCCTCTCCATCTACTCATAGTGTAAAAAGTCATGCTTTCCTGTAACCTTAGTTAGAAAACACACATTTTTTCTGCAGACACAGTCAATATTTTGGTCCAAAGCTATTAAAAAAAAGGTAAAACGTGTACATTTGCCAGAGTTGTCTGGGGGTGATGGGTATGGGGGACAAGGTGCAGAGTGGTTTTGACCTAAAACGTCCTGACCTGCTGTTAAAGTGCCCCCTAACACTGATGGTCGGGGGGGTTAATTTCTGCCCTGAGTTATTTCTCCTTCTTGTGCACTCAAAACACTTATTTTGGCCATCATAAAACTCCACACCTTTCTACCATGTTTCACTTGAGTGACTCCAAAATGACTCTGTAGCTGTGTACGGGGCTCATGCTGATGCTCCTGGACTCAAAGCCCAGCAAGTCTGCACTGCACCCTGGGCTGCAGAACAAAGTCAACATTGCAACCAACCTGCAACTAACCAGGAAGATGCACAAGTGCTTTAATGACTGGTCATGATGTAATTAATTGGAGGAATCACCTACTGCAGTTTACAGTGCTTTCAACAGAGATGGGTCCTGTGTTTTCTGTACAGTTAAGATGGGAGATGCTTGGGAAATAGAACATCTCTGGGGAGTAAATGTGAAGTTAGGGCAGGCCTGCTGTTAGGAATTGGTTTCTTGGACACATCTGAAAGTAATTTAACTTTTTGAAAGAGAAACAGCTTACTGCCCTTTTGTTTCTCTGAGGACAACTGCAAATCATCTAACATGCATCATTTTCTATGGTTAAAAAAATGAAAATAAAACAATGATCTCTCTTAGCTAGTGGTGCAGAGCACAAACTTGCCTGCATAACCACTGGACTCAACCTGAGCTCTGGGCAGAGCTCTGTGCTGACCCAGTAAAACCCTTCTGATGCCCAGAGTGCCAGTGGCCCTGCTCTGCAGGACTGGCCCTTCCTTTGAGGGAAGCTTTTCAAATCCCAGCTGGGAATGGGACTCAGGACTGCAGCAGCACAGGCACAAGGGGAATCAAACTGGGCCATAGGTACTGAGAGAAACCATAACTAATTTTGAGCATCTGTTACCATAAAGGGACTGCCATCCCCTGTGTGATCTCCCATGATTTACACTCTTCATCTAAAGTCATTTTAACTGGGAAGAAGGCGGCACAACACACTGGCATCCTTCCCCAAATGCCTGAGTGAAACATCTCGTTCCAGCTCTGCTGCCTTGTGTCCTTCCTCTCCCTGGAGGGGTTTGCTCCTTGGAGCAGGGCTTGGCCACAGCAGGAACACACACAAGCCATGCAAGAAAGAGCAGATACTGTACCAAAGGGCAGGGCAGGCTCACCCCATCCAGGCCTGGCAAACCTGGGTCCCTTTTGCTGCCTGCAATGTTATGATCTCCCTGTTTGGAAAAATAACTGCTTGTTGAGAATGATAAAGGACACAGGAGTTATACAGACAGACACTCATGTTTCAGCACAGGGGGAGGAGGACAGGTCTAGAGCTTCCCAGCTCCATTTCTGATGACACAGCAAGTCAGCAGAGTGGTTTTATGGTAGGGAGTTCACATGACATGCAGAGTCTGTCACCTGGGAAGGATCTTCTGTACACAAACCAGAGATTCACATTTGTAAAAGTGCAGTTAAAGAGATAAAGGATAAATCACCCAACATGTCGAGAGAGGAAAAAATTAATTGCAGTTCACATTCAATTTCCATGTGAAATAAAGCATATTGACTAAAGGAGCTTATTGCTGGTATGGTAGAGCTACACAACAGCCTTGGCTGCCATAGCTGCACTCAGTGAGTGAGGAAAAGTCACACATTCAGAGAAGAAAAGGCAGTTTGAATTGTCATGGAGCAGGCAGCTGGTGCTCTTAATTAGGTGCCTCTGAACTAAGTTCTAAACAGCCCCATTTAAGCAGTTTCAGTTCAATATTTGATACTTCTCATTCCACATGCAAAGCACTTCAGGGAAAGGATCTCTCTAGTTTTAGTCATTATATGAAAAACTGTAGTGAACAGGAGGTAAATTTTACCAGGTCAAATAACTTCTTATAAACCACTCTAGATTTTTTTTTTTGTGGGCTTTATCTAGTGAATGAGAGGTTCTGGAAGTGGACTTGGGAGATCCAGCTTCCCCAGGCAAAAACACCCAGGAGGTTTCCTGGAGAGCCCACTGGGGCACAGGGTGTGTCTGGGAAGGGATAGCTCTGAGCCACAGGCACAGAAACCAGGGGAGGTCTCTTCTCCCAGAGGCACTTCTTGGCAGCCTGGGGAGCTCCAGCTCATACATCACTTATGCTTGGCAGAGCTGTGATGTTATTAACCCCAACATGCTTCCCCAGGCTCATCCCTTGCTGGGTTTGTAGGGATGAAGGGATGGAGCTGGCCTTGTTTTCAAATCGCCTCCCATCACCTGCACCCAGTTACTCCCTGGTTCCAAACATGCTCAGAAGCCAGGCAAGCAGCTTCACACTATCTCCTGAAGAGCTCCACTGAGGTCCATTGTTCCTGACTACAATAAGAAGGTCTTTACACAAAGATGCTTTATTTTTGCTGCTGTGGCTTGCTCCCATCTGGCCAGTGAGGAGCCCTGACAGCGAGCAGTGAACTTCCAGCAGTGCAGATAAACCATTACAAAAAGTGAGAAAACAATAACCATCTGCTCTGATTTACTGCAAAAGAGAGAACTCCCTAATCCTCCCTGCTTTTTTCCCAGCTGCAAAGCTGTGTCTCCTTTTGAGCCCAGGCAGCCTGTGCTTAGGAGGAGTGAAATGAAAGACGTACCACGGGACAAGGCTGATCCAGTCCGGGAGGGCCTGGTTCCCCCTTCTGTCCTTTGGCTCCTTTTCTCCCTGGTATTCCTCGTTCACCCTGTCAGCACAACAGGAAGATGTCAGGAGCAAGGGGAAGAAACACCTTTGCTTCATGTCTTACAGCACTTGCAGAGTCTCAGTCCTCACCAAGAGTAAGGACACCTGCACTAGTGTGACCTCAGCTGAGCAGTGAAATCACTGGGAAAATCTCCAGTTAAAGCTGGGTGGAAATATTGTGATAGATAATTTTATAACAGATTGACTAAATGAGGAGTTTCTGCTGGAACCCAGGTTGGTATCTGACAGCAAGTGGGAGCAGCAGCTTCCAGCTCCTGCCCTGTGCTCAGCTGGGCTCCTGGCTCCACCTGGGTATCCCTTTGTTTAAAGGTCCCTGTAACAAAACCATTAACATGGATCCATTTTTGAGGTCTATGAACCAAGACCAGTGATTCTTTGCAGTCTGGAGCTGTCAGGCTGCTCCATTTCCCCACAATGGTTGGGCTGGGGTGGGGGCAGGCTTCTAAAAACCCTTCCAAGTGGGTAGGAATTAACTGCCTCTCCTGCCCTGTGCTGGGAATGTGCAAATCCTTGGGCTGCACAGGCCTTTCAGCAGTGGCTCCCAGGGCAAGCAGCACTGCCTGCCATGAAGAGCAGCCTGTCCTGCCCCATGAGCATCAATACAGCCATAACCCACTCACCTTCTCGCCTCTTTCACTCCTCTCTCCTTTCTCTCCTCTGAGACCAGGGAAACCCTGTCACCACAATTTTTAGGTGGGAAAAAGGAAAAAAAAAGATTTTGTAAGTTTAGTGTGTGAATGGCTCAGTTCAACATGAGCCAACTCCAGCCATCAGCCTGTCCTGCCACAGTGAAGAATGACATTTTCTTCCTGTTGACTTGGTACATCAGCAATTTCTTGGAAAAACTGGAGTGCTTCACCACACCCCAGTAACATTACAGGTATTAGAAATTTTCATGTCCCTGAATCCAATACAAATATTCTCAGTTGGAAAGGGAAGCCCTGGCTGCACCTTTAGGTGAGCAGTTCCACTGTGCAGTGGGAGTAGCCCAGCAACGGGCCTGAATTCAGCCCTTCCCTACAGCCATCGTTCCATGGGCATTGTGTTTAAGGGGGACCAGTCTACACAGTGTTAGCTACATATTTTCCCAACAATCTCAAGTTACATGTGTGTTACTTGTGTTTCTACCATGAATAATTAATGGTTTCCATACTCACATCCAATCCTGGCTCCCCTGGCTTTCCCTGCAGATGTAAAAATAAAAATTAAGATGTGCTGTGTTGAGTTTGGCGTTGCAGACAAACTTGGATGCAGTTGGTTTAACATGGCAGTGAGAGCATCCAGGAGCCCCTTGGATTGGAGGCTGCTCCTTTCCCACCCACCAGGGCAGTGCTGGTCCAGCTCTGCAGTTCTGGCTGGACTCCTCACAGCAGGATTTTACACAGCCCTTGTTTTAGGATTGCACCCCAACATCCCTTCTCCTCTCCCACACCCATGATTACCTTTTCTCCTTTGGTACCAGGTAAACCAATGAGCCCTGGAGCACCCGGGAGACCCTTAAATTAAAAAGAAACAAAGCATTGGGATTGTTTCCTGTGAGACAGGTTTCTGTCAGCAGCCAGAAATGAGATTTGGGGAAACAACTCACAGCGGGTCCGGTGTCACCTTGGTCCCCCTTCTCACCACTGTCACCTTTTTCTCCCTTTGCACCATCCAAACCCTGCAGAGATGAAAGGGATGAGCCAAGGAGACCTGGCAGCTCTGCCCAGGGCAGCCCCTCATGCACCCACCATCTCCCACCCCTCCTCTGGGGTGCTTACACCCACACAGCTGTTGATGTTTTGCTCTTGACCACATCATATAAGAAAATAGCTCAAAATACAGGTTTTAAGCCTTTTAGTATGGAAACCCTGACTCTTACCAGCCCTCAGGACTCTGTGCTGGAGGAGGGGTTTGGATTGTAAATGCTTGGAAGGAAAAATGGTTTGTTTTCCAAAATGCCAACTGCTGAACTGTGTAACCAAGGGATGTGTTGTGACAACAGTGACAAAAAACTCAGTCTCCAGAGCTGACAGGCCTTTGTGAGCCTGTAAATAATGCACTGGCAGCTGGGAAACTGGGTGACATTTAATTTATTGACTTACTTTAGGCCCCTGGATTCCTGGAGGACCCTGTGGGACAGACAGTGATGCATTTTAAAAAAAACAGAATTTAAAAGCATACCCTAAACTTTCCTTCCCAAACCATTTCTTGCTCAAATTATGGGCTGGCAATGGTCAAATACTTTTTTTCAAGACAGGTGGCAGTTTATTTTGTTCTCCAATATCAAATCAGAGGGCAGGGGAACTGAAAAGGAGCATTCTGTGTAATACAGGACAATAAAGCTCTGCAACACAAGCTTTGGGGAGTGGAGAGTCCCCAAAAGCTTTGCTGAAGAAAGTGACAGGAAGCTCTGGGGGTGGCATTGTGCCACCACAGCCCTCCACACCTGGGCAGGGCTGGGATACTTCCCAGGCTGTCAATGCCACCTGAAATGCCACCTGAAATACCACCTGCTTTTGAAGCATGGTCTCTCAAGGTGAATCTTGGACCCAGCAGAAGCATCCCAGCCTTCCCAAAGTCCTTGACAGCTCCTTTTGGATCATTGTAGCCACCAAATCCCTTTGATATCTCTATCAAAAACCCTCTGTGTGCTCATCACCACCTGCATCCTCTCCCAGTGCAGCTGCTGGCAGAAAACTTAATGACTTGGATGAATTTAGGGGAATACAGACACCATCGTGGTGGGGAACAGATTTCCCATCCCACAAGATTATATCTTTTCTCCCAAGGAACAAGTTGGATTTTTTGCAAAATGAGCCATAAACTGTGATGTACTCTCCTAAATCAGGTGCTTTAATTTCTCCAGAAAGATCAGACCAGTAGCACTTCCCTGATTTTTTTCCCCAGATTCAAAACAGCCCATAATGATTAAACAGAACAAACTACCCTTGTCTTTATCTATGACATACAATAACAAATGTGCAGGAATCACTTCCAGAGTCCTACCATAGGGCCAGGTAATCCAGGGGGTCCAGGCTCAGGTATGATCTGCAGAAGGGAATTAAACAGCACATTAACAAGGCTGAGCAAGAGAGAAGATGGTTCAGGAGTGGAAACCTCACAAACCCAGAATCATGATTTAATGCCCAATTAATTATAACTGCAGCATCCCATATCTCAACCATCAATACAAAATCTAAAGTAACTTTGTAGTGCTAAGTGTGTGAACTGCTCTTCCCTAATGAATAAACCCCATTTAGACACTTGTAGAAAACAATTGGGTTTTGCTGGTGGCTATGGGGCTGGTGGGTCTATCCTGCACTCCCAACTTTGCCTGATCCTGTCATGACTTTGCCAAGATCTTACATGATTATTCTGCAGACATGGTGATCCAGTGTCTCCTTTTTCTCCTTTGTCTCCTTTTGGCCCTTCTGCTCCCTGAAAGATAAAAATGTCACACTGACATGGTGCATCTTCCAGGAAAGCAAAAATGAAAGAAAAATAGGTTTGTCTCCCTCTAAACACCAGCCTTGGCTCAAGCAAAGCTCATGGTCACCTCCAGAGGACTTCGAAGAAATATTTTCTCCTCCTTGATACATTCTGAATAAGCTGATTAGAAATGGAAATTCACAGCTCCCACATCCACCAGCTCTCCCACAGTAAGGTGGTGTGGAGAGGTCATTGCTTAAACCAGCCAACCCAGCCCCATTCTGAGCATTTGCAGAAATCAGTGCATTGAAGAACCAAGAGCACAGGGACAGGGACAGACACAGGGACGTACCGGGGGACCTGCTGAGCCCACTTCTCCTGTCTCTCCTTTCTGCCCCATGATCCCCACGCTGCCCTGATCACCCTTTGCTCCTTTGGGACCCTGCAAGTTGAGAGAAAACAACATGTTTAGGAGAAAACTCTTACGAATAACACCCCCAACAGCCACTTCTGCCTTCCTGCTGTTTCCCTCTGCATTGCGAGCTCATGAGAACATGTTTTAAACATTCAACCTCACAGATGCCAATTTTGAGGGTGCAGCAGAATTTGGCTGGGCTGCAGGAGGGATTGCAGCCATTTGGGGCTGGGAAGGTTTACAAAAAGATTTGAGACAGCATCTGATGAACTGCTTGTGAAAGGAGCCCCTTCAGCTCGGCAGGCACAGCCATGAGCAGCATCGGCATGCTCAGAGCAGAGCAGGGGCTGCAGGCAGAGGGCCATCAATTCAGGGAGACACAGCTGACACCACACAGCACAGCTCACTCCTGGCAGCCTGGATTTGATTTTCACAGACACACAGGAATCTTCCTCTTCATTTGGCTCCTGGCAAGGTCTTGCTTGATCCAGTCATGTCTCACTCACCTTTTCACCATCCGTTCCAGGTAGACCTGGCAAGCCCAGCTCTCCCTGAAAGGACACAAAGAAAGGGAAGCCCATGGTAAATTAAAAACTCATCTTGGGAAAGCATTGTGCAAGGAAATGAGTTATTCACGCACAACTGTTGTGGTTATGGATTTGCCACTCTCAAGCTCAGGATCAAGGAGGTGTCAGCAATGCACCAGCATCACCAGCTGATCTGAATATTGACTCAGAGACCTCAAAAGGCACCAAAACCCTGTCCCATCCCATTCTTTCAAGAGATACTTTTCTACAAATTACATTCTTCTTTTTGAGAAACTACAGCTGGCTGCAGGTAACAGACTATTGCTTGTGAAGCAGGAGGACAGCAGGTCCTGGGACACAGTGCTAGGACAGTAAAGAGCACACAGGGAAGGTGGGAATGAGGGTGGCTCAGCACAGCCATGGGGCTGCCAGCCCCTCTAACAACTTCTTCTCCCATAGAGGGGCTGGGATGTCACCTGTCAGGTGTGGGACTGGGACTGGACTAGTTTCTGGGACAGCATCCTCTGGAAGAGACTGAAGGCCATAGACAGGTCAACAAAATTTTGGCTTTTGTGTGAAAGCCACCTTTTTTTCAGCCTCAAACTCCTCTGCAGGCAGCTTCAACTGCCTCATTTTGGCTTGGGAGACTCTTCATGGAGAGCTACCAAGGACTGTGTTGCTTGGCAGAGTTCAGGCTCACCTTGGGACCTGGAGTGCCTTGGGGGCCTGGTGGCCCTGGGGGACCTGGTGGACCCTGCAACACAGCAAACAAAACAGGCTTGGTCATAACCAGCATGAACATGGCAGGCTGTCCTCGTGCTGTGGGGATGAGCAGCTCCCAGCCATGATCTGCCAGAGACACTCAGGTGAGTGGAATTGCCTGAGCACTGAGAGGAGCTCAACTGACACAGAGTGACCAAGGTTCCTCTGCCATGGGGTTGTTCATGCAAAACAGAACACAATGGGAGAGAGTCAGGTGTACAGCTGCAAAGACATGGGTTAAGAGGCAAAATGCTTTTAGCTGGAGGTGGGACCCCAAATCTGATGGTCTCTTTTTGCATCCTGCCCACTCCAGCCAGCCAGCCTGGGAAGCAGCATCATGTTGAAAACAGTGCCAGCCAGCCAGGGAGGTGCACTTGAAGAGGAGAAAGAGGATTTTGTGTGAGCACAAACAACAGGAAAACCTTGCACACTTAAAGAAGTTATTTTTCCTGGGCACTGCTGGATGCAAAGACCACAAACCACCTTGAGATGAACAAATATTTTCCAGCTTGCAAATTGTTTCAAGCAGCAAAATTTGTGGTCTTGCTCAGATGAAAGCCAAACCAGTATCATATCCTGGAGCACCTTTCTCCATGGCTGCACACTCAAATGCTGTTACACTTAGTCACACTGGAAGCCTTTCCAGAGCCCTGTCCATGAGACAGGCCAGTGCACAAACACTGCAAACAGCAAATAAACAGGCAACAGCAAAGTTAGTGAGGTTCAGTATGTGCCCCTCAGCAGTCTCTGCATGCAGAACATGGGACAGGGTCTGGGTCCAGCAGATGAAGCTCCCAGACATTTGATGGAGCCTCTCCAACCACTGCACTGCACAAACTCCACTCCCAAAGCTGCGTGCCACGCGGACATCTGGCAAACGGAAAATTACCAGCACTTTGTGTATCCCTGCAGCCTGTTAGAAAACAATTAGGATGGTTCTCAAATATGTCTGTAATTAAGTATTTATTCTATTCAGCTTATTTCATCCTAATGAAAAGGTCAGGGGACTGTTCAGCTGGGCAGGTTAAGGCTTGGGTTCCCCTTCCTCCCACATCCCAACTGCTGCCATCGAGCCCCACCACTGCTTTTGCTGCTACACCCTAAATATCCTCAGCCACCAGATACAATCAGCTCTTTCTCCCCTCCCAGCCAGCTCTGTGCCAAGACAGAAATCTCAGGAGGAGACATAGGACAAGGGTGGGCACATTGTCACAATGTCACCTGGCAGGTTTCAGTCCTTTCCCATGAGCTGCAGGAGCCAGCCTTGGTGCGGGGCTTACCTTGAGCGCATCCAGGATTCGGCCGTCGTAGTCAATCACAACAGTGTCTCCCTGCTCCCCTTTCAGCCCAGGGGGACCCTGCAGGCAGGGATGAATCCTGTTTAATCTTACAGCACTGAGAGGTGGCTGGTATGAAAGCAAAGACCTGACACACAGCATTTGGGGGTTATCACCTTACAAACACCATGGATTTAACCAGTCCTTAGTCTGACAGCTGGAACTGTCAACCCTCAAAAGGCCATCAATTTGTGTAATGGAGAAGTGCATAACAATCCTCACTTGATTACCCCTGTCCCTGGCTTCCCTTTTGCAGAAAAAAGGGTCAGAGGATGGTCATGAGGAGAAGAAAATTGGACTTGACTGATTTCCCATGTCAGTATTCAGTACCTGTACAGTCATTTGTTTAAATATGCACCATCTCTATTTTCTGACACTAAACTGATCGTGAAACAATTCATCCACATACTAAGAAAGAGGTGGTGGGGCATAGCTAAGGTTGAGACAAATACACAGCTCCAAACTGAAATCCTGAACATCCATACCCGGGGTCCAATGGAGCCAATTCCTCCTTTCTCACCAGGTTCACCCTGAAAATCAAAAATCACATTTTTTTCAACGAGACCAAGGAAAATATAAAATATTTATCCAAAAATACTGTACCCACCCATAAAGATATGCTTTAGATTAAGAAAAATTTTGACACCAAGAAGGGACTGCTTTTCCTAGCAGAAAACAGATTTGACCTGAGAGTGAATGTATTTTACAAAAAACACTGTTGGTGTAACAACAAGAGAAGTAAGAGGAAGTCTCATTGCAGGGGGAGTGGAGTGGCCAGCTCGGGGTTGGGATCCCTGGGCAGGTTGTGCTGCTCTCCTGCTCCTCTCCCTGCTCCATCTCTTTGTGCTGGTTCCACATGGCTCCCTTTGCTTCAGGCTGAGTTTTGCATGTGGAAAGTTTCAACTGAGATGTTTAAACCATTTTCAAGGGTGAGTTTAAGGATAAGTTCTGTGCCAAATTGTTTCTTTTTTTCTTTCCTCTTTTCTATTCCCCCCCCCCTCCTTTTCATGTTCTTTTTTTTTTGTAATTGAAGAGTTTTAAAAAGTCATAGTACTCTTACAGAAATTCTGTTGAGGATTCAAAAGATGCCCCATTTGTCACACCCATGTTCATCCCTTTGCTGACCAAATTAAAGATCTCCAGAAGGTTAAAAATGGTAAAAATGTATAGAAAAAACCTAAATTCAATCAGCACTGGTACTATGGTTCTAGAAAAAGTTTATTAAGGTTCACCAGAGGCCACTTTCTTCCTCACACACTCTTTCTTGCCCAATAAGGAATCACAACTTTTTGATACAGAAAATATTAGTGCATCCAGATCCTACTAAATACAAAGCAGCTGAGGGGGTAAATAATAGCCCATGGATGCTGTCGGGGTCTCCTCACCACCACTTAACAAACCCAGGCTGTCTAATTGTATCTTTCAGCAGTTTTGGAGGTCAGGAGGACAGGACAGCTCACAAGTGCTTGGGGCTCTGAAGCCATTCCACAGCCATCAATAACATGGGATCAAAATGTGATCAGAATTCTACCTTTTTTGAGGAAAAAGGCAATTCAGTGGAATATGTGCAAGTAGATGACTTATGAACTCTTACACTGATCTCTGCTTGAACCTAGCTTTCATCAAATCAGGAAAAGTTAAAACACTCTTAATATCACTCCTTTTGTGTCAGTTTTTGGCACTTCATGAGCCTTTCAGAAGGCAAAGGCCCAAACCACTTCAGCTGGAAGCCTCTGCCTCAGCAATGCCCAGAGTTCCAGCTTTTCCTTACCTTGAGTCCTGGGAAGCCATCTGTGCCGTTCTCTCCCTTGGGACCCACACTTCCTTTTTCTCCCTGAAAACAAAGCCATTTAGACAAATGCTATACAGAGAGGATGGAGAAAAGATTTCTTCAGGTTATCATTTTCTTGATTTATCTTCACTTTACATACACGAGGGAGCAGAGCTCTGCTTTCAGCTGTAAAACACATCACCTTGCCCAGGTGCAAAAGGGGAAGTTTTGAGATAAAAATGAAGCTTTCAGATTCAGCAGTTTGGCTGCAGGTGATGTGTACAGCCATGAAGCTGGCCCCAAAACCACAGCATGGAATAATAAATTCACAATATTTGGTGTTGGAAGGGGTCTTGAAGATCACTAAGTACCAACTCCCTGCCCTGGGCAAGGACAACCACTATCCCAGGTTGCTCCAAGCCCTGTCCAGCCTGGCCTTGGACACTTCCAGGGGTGGGGCAGCCACAGCTTCTCTGGGCAACCTGTGCCAGGGCCTCACCACTCTCACAGTTCCTTGATCTTTTTCCACACCAGAGGGGAAATGTTTCTCATCCTGCCCCAATTCTGAAAAGATGCCAAAAACCAGACTGGTGTTTGATAATGCTGCCTAACACATGCATTAGATAGACACAGAGCAGAACATACCTTAGGGCCTGCAAGTCCTGGTTCCCCAGGGATCCCATCATCACCCTGATGGAATAAAATATAAAAAGTGAAATAAGCAGACCTTGTACACATTTAGGAAGTTCCAACACATCATTTCACCTCACTGAGTGTTGCACAGACCTGAAACCCACTCAGGTTTGCAGGCAACCAGGGGAGAGCTGCACCAAGGAGCACAGGAGGCTCCAGCATGGTCCCCTGCTGCCACCCAGCCCTGCCTCTGCCTCGCCTGCTCCTGAGAAGGTGGATGAGCATATTCCAGAATTTACTTACAGCAGGCCCTGGCAAAGGTCCTCTCCCACCGTCAACACAAACTAAATATTAAATTCCTCAAGGCCTTTTGGGGTCCCAAAGACCTCCTGTAAGCTGCCACCCATCCTCCTGGCCTTCATCACAAGTCACCAACACCCTCTGCCAGGAGGAGGTTTTCTAGTTTTCCTTGTGCTTTGTTGTTCTGGAGTAACAACACTTCATGGGTGCTGAAGAGATTAGTTTTACCAGCCAGTTATGAAATGTTTAAGCCAAATTCTGGCCTGCAAAACACCCATGCCCCCCCCTGTTTTAGGCCAAATCAGTAAGAGGGAAAGGCTACGTCCTGTGCTTTGACTTCACTTAAAGGCAGTGATTTATCCAGTTCTGGAGAGCTTGGACATGTGAATCTCTCACAATCCTCAATGTCACACTCCAGCAGCATTCCTGGCCCTCAAGTGGACATTTCCCATGGGACTGCAGTGCTGCATGGTGATGGCCACCCCAGGAATTTCAAACCCATCCCAGGGCCCCTGGTAGAGAACATCCTCCAGGCACCTCTTGGTTCACTGAATTACTGGAGAGAAAGGGCCCAAGATGCTTTGCTTGGCATTTGCTGTTTTATTCTTTGTCTATTGGGCAGATGTGGCTGCAGTTTCTGGCCTGCTTGTGGAAATGAAAGTCAGGCTGCAGGCACAGCCATGCCCAGCTCCAGGATGGCGTGGGAGGGAAACTGAGGGAACACAGGGAGGGGTTGGTGTGGACAGCCATGGCTTCTACACCAGCCTCTGGCAATTGTTTCCCTAGCCAAGCACAGAGCAAAGCAAAGAAAAAGAAATTAAAACTAATAATTAAAAAACAAATCACCATTTTACCTTTTTCCCTTGGACACCAGGTTCACCCTTCAACAGCAACATCAACAGAAGAGAAAGAAATTTAGGGACATAACAGAAAATAAGGCCAATTGTGTGGATAATTAAAATTCATTGTAAAAATTAATTGTAAAATTAAAATACTTGGCTTGTGCTGATCATATTTATCCCCCTCAAATGCAAGAAAGCACATTCCCACAGCACAGCAGATTCCAGCCCCATGTGGCTCTCTCCACCCCCATTTCCAGGTTTCCATTTACATCCCCAGTCAATGCCTTGGAATTTAATATCTGATATATACTGATGAATTCAAGTCCACTGCAAAATGCTTAGTTTCATCCCCACCCCTCTTATGCAGGATTATTTCAAGAATCCATGTTAAAATTAGACAGATTATTACCCACCTTTGGTCCTGGAGGTCCTCTGGCACCCTGTTGAATGTAAGAGTGATCAGTTTACTTGTTTGACAACAGCATAAAACAGGATAAAAACATTTCTAAGAGTATTTTAATTCCAAGAAAAAATAATGACACAGATGTCAACTTCTCATCTTCCCTTACATATAGAGCTATATTTGTTCTCTGTGCTCCCAGTAAATAATATACTTTTATGGTTCATGTATTTTATGTATAATAAGCACATTTTAAGCCAACTTAAACCTTAGCAATTTGGAGTTACAATGCCAGGTGGCTTCAGAGGGGCAGAAGTCAGGACAGAGGAGCACCACATCCCTCTAGAAGAGCCAAGGGGACACAAAAACCACCCTCTTTTCTCCCCAGGGCAGAGGTAGCCCTGGACAAATGTCCATTTTAGGGCACCTATAATTCCATGAGGGGTTTCTTGTCCTCCATAAGCAACGACACAAACCCACTTGCTGCAGTGAGCTGAAGGGTAATGTGCAGTGGGGGTGAGGGGCACACACACATGCTTCTGTGCAATACTGACCATGACTCCATCCTCTCCTGGCTCACCTTTGAAACCCTGCAAAAAATAAAAACACCAACATTGAAACTATTACCTCTCATTCTCCAAAATGCTCAGCCATAATTAGAATGTTCCACTGTGTTATGCTTTAGCCTATTTTTTTAAATTAAATAAATTGCCAGTGATCTTCAGATTTGCAACAGGCCATCCAAAGGGTATGCACTGGGGAAGAGATCTCCTGGCTCTGTGAGTTACAACCAGCACCTGCAAATACAAGCCCCAGGTCCAGCTCTTTGCTCCAAAATTTGAGATGGAAGGTCCCCTCCTGCTCCCTTGCCCCACATCCCGAGGTTTGCTCTGTGAGCAGCCTTTGGAGCCCAGCTGTGGCTCAGGCTGGGGGCTCAGTGGCTGTGGTGGCAGCACTGGGGAAGGGGACACCTTTCACCCTCCTGCCCCTCGTGGGGTGGGAACTGCCTGATATGTGCTCACTGTGCATCTCCCATCCTTACAGGGGAGCCTGGAGGTCCTCTTGGGCCATCCTTTCCCGTGTCACCAGGAGGCCCCCGGGCACCTGGGGGTCCTGGGGGACCAGGGGGGCCCATGGCTCCATCTCGACCTTGATCACCCTGGAAGAAGTTCACAGACATGGTGAGACGAAGCAGTGTTGGCAAGGGATGGTCTCAGGGTGTCCACAACACATGCACTGCATCCCTGGGCCACAGCACCCTGGCTTCTGCTGTCCCAGAGGAATTTGACTGCAGCTTCCAGCTGGAAAAGCCAAAAGTGAACTCATGGCTGATTTGTGCCATTTGGGTCTGGTTCCTCAACCAGGATTGTGCTCAACGCCTTCCAACAAGATTTAATCTGCTTAAGCCCTTACCCAGTGACTGCATGGAAATACCAACCCAACAGCACCCAGAACAACCCAGGCTCACAACATGCTGGCAGGGAGCATGCACACACTGCCATGGCTCAGCACACCACGCCAGAAAACCACACAAAAAAGTGGCAGTGCTCAATCTCATCCTTTACAGACAGCTGAGATCACATGTGAACATCCTGAGCTGCTCACACCCTGCAGATTTTGGGTGCAGAGAACACGCTGCGTCCCTGTGGCTGTGCAGGTTTGGTGGGTGCCATTCCCAAGGGGAGCACCCTGTGGGGCTCCAGGCTGGGAACCAGCTCCTGGCCCCCCACCAGCCAGCACAGCCCAGCCCCGGGGCCGTGGCCCAGCCCATCCATGGGGCTGCACAATGGGAAAACCTCATGGAAAGGCCACCTCATAAATCTTTTAGCAACATCTGGGAGAGTCACCACCGAGGCAGTCAGAGGGCTGTGTTTAATATGCGGTCCACCCTCAAATCAGGGACAAGTGTGGGATTTTTCAGAAGTCCTTAAGTGACTTAGCAGCACAAGTTCCATGGCCTTTCAACAAGATCTGGGCTCCTAGATCACTTGCATCCTTTTTTAAAAAACCCAATTGCAAATGCCATGCACTGCAACCAATTATGTCAAGTTGAGTCTCCCACTGAATTTTGCCTAATTACAATGTCCCATTTAGATTTCAAGGATTTAGATTTACTCTAGTTTTAAAGCATTTTATTTTACAATACCAACACTGTTTATATCAAGTTTATGGGACTTTGCCACTTGATTCCCAAATCTCACAAAGAACCAAATGCTAAAACCCATTAGTTTTATGACCCTCTACTTTGATAATGTCTGCCCCCTAAATTCCAATGGGATTTCAGTCAAAAGTGCTCTCAACAAGCATCTCTAAACACAGTCATGGCAATTTAAAATAGCAACAGTGAACTGTCAGCCAGAAAGAAAAAGCAAAAGCAGCTCAAACAATCACAGCAAACCAGTGGCAGCAGATTTGGTGTCTACCTTGAGCACTCGCCGGCTAAAGACAAGCGGATCATTAGCCAGAAATCCATGATTGAGGTGGGGAAAAACCATCTATGTCCAGGGAAAGTGGGAGGCAGAAAGAGCAGCAGTTTAAGATGAAAGCACAGCAGAAGAGTGAGTTTTAAAGGCTGTAGCAATATATAACATTTTTTTTTTTTAGTAAGTCATTGATACATTAGAAAGTAATAGCCCAGGTAGCCAACACTGGGGTTTAAGGTTGTGGGTACACTGGGTCTTTGTAACAGGACAAGTAGGGAAAAGTATTTTTTCACTAGTTTACTGCACAATAGGACATTCAAAGCATCTGGGGCAAGGATTCCCCTACTGCAGAATAAAGAGTATTATTCCATTAAACCCCACAGGGGATGATATATCCCAGCATTTCCCTGAAACCAAATATTGTATTTGTTTTCAGAGGCTCAAATGAATACTGATGTATTCCCAGCCTGCAAATTACAGATAAATCTTCCAGATTTATGTGATGCAAAAACAATGTATTTAGACTGTGTCAGTAGCCATTGCTATTGTGTTTTAGCCTTTTCACTCATCTGTCTAGGGAGAAGCAGTAAGACATTTCCTTTCTCAGGACACCACGTGCATCTCCCTTTCCCCCATCCACCCATCCCTCTACACTTCCATAGGAGAGTCAAGAGGGTGGAGTGAAGCCACAAGAAGCCCTGTGGGAACACACAGCAAAGCCTTCATGAGGATTTTTGGAGGTTTGTGGGGAACAAACCTCTTTTCCAAATTGCCAAAGAGCTTTTAAACCTTGCACACCAATAACAGATAACACCAAACCTCAATTCTGGGGGGAATAGTGCACTGGCAAGCCCACCTCCTGCCCAGCCTCCCAGCACAGGTGTTTTAACACCATCATGTCAAGAAGAGAGGAAAAAAGTAAAGTCAGATAGAAAAAACTAATCAACCCCAGAAAATAAACCCATACCAAGATTTTTTTTCCAGATGTAGAGAGGGGCTGTAAGCTCAATACTCAGTTAAACACGGCTACTTTTGGGAAGAACAGCACTGAAATACTGAGAAATTGAAATTAATGAGGACACAGAACCGTTGCACATAGCCAGGTCCTCCAAATACTACAGAAACCACCAAAAGGACTCTAGTGAGAGCAAAGGGTTTTGTGGTAGACAGAAGGGACACAGTTCTGTGGCTCATTATGTGCATAAAGTACACAAGAGCATAAAGTGGGATTTTCATAAAAGCCCATAGAGCAAAACAGGAACTGATTTTTTTTTTCCTTCTTCCCTCAGACTGGTGAACATCATCCAAACAAGCACGTTCCAAGCCCAGCCCTATCTGTTTTAATGACAAATAGCAGTTTGCATTTTCTCTGAGGCCAAAACAACCATATCCCACCCAATCCAGCCATCACACGTTTAATTTTAAACAGCCCCTGTTACAGATGGGCCCATGAGAGGTGAACAGCCCTGAGGGATATCAAATAGAGAGACACCATCCCTGGTTCAAGAAACATCCAGGCTGTAGTGAGCCAGGCTCCAGAAGAGGGGTTAAGTACTCCTGCTCCACAATTCCCAAAGCATCTGGTTGCAAGGCACTGGGCTAACAGGCTGTTGGGTCTGACCCCGTGTAGCAATGGAATACTGGAGCACAGAAACCTTGAACACTGGTGATTTCCAGCTTCAGAGTCCTCGATGTAGCCATTTCAACATAACACTCCAAAGTAAGCAAATAATAAAATAAAACTATCCATAGGTGTCTGTTGACTGCCACAGAGAGCTCTGCAGGATGCTTCCTCTGCTGAGTTTTTATCTGCAGAGCGAGCTTGGCAAACAGTTATAATTTTGAAGAAAATAAGGGAGGAAAAAGCTCTTTTTCTGTCTGCACTGAGTTGCAGAGCTGGTTCAGCCACAGCAGTGTTTGGCCCCCAGCTGCTCCGGATACAGGAGATGCTGGAGCCATCTCCATCAGCACTGGCCATGGGCAGGCATGTGCCACCTGGGCCACTGCAGACAGAGCATTTCTCTCAGCTCATTTTCTCCCTCTGGAGAGCAAAGCTGGTGCTGCTGCCACAGGTGCTGTGCATCCGCTGGCCCAGATGTGCAGAGATTCCTCAACCCCATCATTTGTCTCAACATCTCATCTGTCAGTACCAACAAGATCACCCAGCTAAGTTCATCAATCCAGAGCAGTTGGTCCAGTGCCAGCTCAGGGAGCAAGGCAGGCTGGTAAAACCAGTCCTTTCCAGGGGTGCAGCAATGGATTTGATTGTGAGAGGGAGGCACAGGCACAAATATCAGGGCACAGCTGTCCCAACCTTGGCAGCACCCTACTTCAACTCCCGGTATCCTCCCAAGAGCAGAGGGGACCTGTTATGGATTTCTCCCTGCACTTCCATGCATTCTGTCAGTATGTTTGGGCCCATTTATTCCCCATCCTGAGCAAGTGAGGCTGCACAGCATCCTCCCTCATGCTGCTTACAACAAGGAGCATTCAGTGATGAAGATGACTCAAGGTCACCTCCTTCCTCAGCTTTCCAAAATCACCCTCCAGCATCTGCCATCAGGCACACTCCCACGTGTAATAATCTCTATTTTTGTCCACGCTGGTGGCAGGTGTTTATTGCAGAAAGAGAAGCAGTGCAGACACAAACATATGCAGTAGCTAATCCCTAATTGCCATCACCTCACTCCCACCACAGACAGTGCCTCCAAAGCCACCCCAAAGATTATTCTCTTTTAATCCATCATTCCTAATGATAGTGTTTCAGTGTTCACTGACACTCTATCCTCATTCCACTGCCCTTGGACATGACCATTTACAAGGAAGAGGGCACTGGATATAGTCCTAGTTATTTATCTTCCCATTGATGCAGTGATTTGCATTGACACGTCTTTCAAAATCAGCTAAACAAAGCCACCACTGGAAATTGAGGAATAAGATAGATTAAACTCAGAAATAAAAAGTAATCTAGACCAGATGATATTAAGAAGTTTTGCCTCCTATTCACAACCCTGACTGTCTGAAGAGATAAAGGGAGCTATTTTCAAAGTCAGGCACCTGTTTTTAGGTCTACTTGTATATGGTTCTGCCAGGCTTTTCTCTCTTTCTTTTCTCCCAAATAGTTTTTGAACCTTTTTCTGACTGTTCTGCAAAAAGTCATAAATAAATCAAAAACTGTAGCAAAATCTGGACAAATGCAGATCAGGACAAAATATGCCCCCCAAACCCAGCACATTTTTCTTGGTAGATGAAAACAAAGGACAAGTGTTACCTTGAGAGTTGGTACCTGCCTTGCAAGTCCAGACAGAGCCTGTCCCAGAGCATGTCCTGCAGCAGGAGGTGAGTTCCACAGCACCTGGCAGCACAGAGCCTTTGGAGCCTGAGCAGCACCTTCTCTGGCATTCCTGAGTCACCAGCCCCAAAGTCACCCACAGCCCTGGCCCAGAATGAAAACTCTTGTCCCTGTGCTGCTGAATCACCTCTTAAAGCCTGTTCTGAGAACATGGGTGGGCACTTAGACCAAGTGAGACCTTACACTGAGCCCCTCCTTCACCACACAGGCCGTAAATCCATCTGAGAAATTTTAGGGGCTCTCTGAGCCCCAGGGTGACATTTCCAAACACACCCAAGGCAGTTGGGAGCTGCTTCAGAATATGACACCAACTTCATAAAGTGATTTTACAACCTCCAGGGGAAAGAAGAAAAATGTCTCTGAGGCATCTCTACGCAACATTAACCACTGAGGTCCTGGTTATGTTTCCAGCAAGGACATCTAACCCAGGTCAGCCAACTCTTGAGTCCCAGCTCTAAATCTGGCCTCCAAATCTGCTACACCAGGATTCCAACACATCCCCACAATGGGGTTTCCAGCAGGTGCCCATAACACACAGAAAACCACACCTCAGAAATACCTCTGCAACAGAGCCCACACCTCATGGTGAAACCTCTCATCTCATCCTCAACATGGGCCACAACCCTCTTGTGTCTCATGGAGATCTGTCCTGATTTACTTTAGTAAATCTCAACTTCATGCAGCTCTATGAGAGGAAATTTTATGAAATTCCATTAATTTCTGTATGCTTTAGCCAAAGGAGTTTTCCCTCATCATACAGTTACCTTAAACCCTTTATTTTCAAAGGCAGTCTGGATATCACCTGGATGTCATCTTGCTCCTGGGTGGGGAGCTCAGCAAGGGATGAGGAATGTTCCATCCTGCACAACTCTGTGCTGGACCTCTCCTTGGGACACCAGATCCTAACCCCCACATACTGGGGCTCTAATGCCAACAAATAAGGAGCACAGCCTCAAGAGAAACTTCAAGAGAAACATGGACTCTGTCTCTGACACCGGAAGAGGAAATCAGGGGTGAGAAAGTTCAGTAGAAGCAAAACCCTTCATGAGGTACCCAAAGATCTTTGACTCTTTTTTCCTCATGGCCAAAGTTAGGAAAACCACCACCACAAAGAGCTCCAGAGGCAAAATTAAACATTTCCACAACTGTCACCCTACTATTTGCAGCAAGGCTGCACAAAGCTTTGTTTTGTGCAGTGACTAAACCCAACCAGATTTTAGAATAAATCAATGTGCTGTGTCACTACTTACCCTTGGGCCTGTGTCTCCTGATTCCCCCTGCAAATCAGGAAAAACAGTAAAGGGTCAGAGTTCAAATCTCAACCCTGAAGGACTGAGCACAGGGTCAGTTGGACACAGGCATAGCACACAAGGGAAGTGGCAAGAATCCTATTGCTTAATGTATTTAAAATGAGGGAGGAGATGGTTTTGAGACAACACAATAGGAAAAGATTCTGCCCTGGTAGGCAATGAAACAGATAATAAATCAGAAATAACAGTTTTTTTCCAACTCTAACCCTATCCTAGCAACTACTTATGTCCTTCACATGTGAAAATTAACTTCACTTTCAGTAATGACCGCCTTTGGCTCCTCTGATTGCATGGGTGTCATGCAAACAGAGAGCTGGAGCCCAGATCTCTTGGAGGAATGAAAGGAGTTTTATGCCACTCTCATCACCCTTAGTGGATTACCAGAACCCTTTAAGGCCACACTTGTTCCCCTACTTTTTTGCAAATTCTTCCTGCCCTCCCCTTCCTGGAGCTTTTCCAAGAGCAATGTGAGAACCCACTCTCACAGCTCCACATCCCAACAAAACCCAGCTTAGTTATTGGGGCAACCTGAAGTTGAAAGAATTACAGCAACAGGAGAATATACAGGAACTGCTTCCCCAAAATCCACATGTTAATGCAGCCTTTACCTTTTCCCCTTTTGGTCCTGGAGGTCCCTGTAAACACATAAGAAGAATCCAAATTGAGGAACAGCAGAATCACCAATGCACATGACATTAAAACTATATAAATCACGTTCATCAATTTACAATCCTGAGCCACATTCTCTATTATTCTAAGGAATACATGCTACTGTTTTAAGTTGTGCAGTGCTTGACATGAGCAGCACTTTACCAAAAAGCATCCCCGAGGTCCTGTCTGCTCCTGCCAGGACAGAGTACAGAGAAGGACCAGAGCAGGGCAGGCAGTGTGAGAGCAGCTCACCAACACCAGACTCTAAATAGATGCAAAAGATATCTTGAGGTATTAAATCACTTCTAGAAAAGACACATGCTCAGTATATCATTACAACAATTGTACATCTGTTTGAAATAAACAAGGAGGACGAGCTGCTTTCTTTGGCCTATTTGTTGAAGGCATCGTTCATCTTCCCTCTGAGCAGCTGTCTGTAGGACAGGCAGAGACACTGCAGCCCAGAGAGAACCCGAGAACAACACTTTGATGTGTCTGCTCTGCATTTGCCTTCCAGCACAGCAAAGTACCAAACTGGTACCAATGCACAGTGTGTGCTGAAGTGGGACCCAGTGGGGGAAGGTCAGCAGAGAGGCCGGCGGCAGCAGCATCTGCATTCCCATGCAGCCTCCCCCCTGCTGCTTTCCTCTGAGCAAGGCTGCTGGCCCCTTGCTGTCGTGGAAGAGATCATGAACAGTCTGTTTTGAGTCCGGCTGTGTGATAAGTTTGCTTTGTCACTGAGATTTCTTTCCTCTGCCTCTCACTTGGGGTCTCACTCCTGCCCAGCTGTGGCACCCCAGCCTGGGGCTGCAGGGCTGTGCTCTGGGGTCTGACTGCACTCCCAGCAGGAGCTTTTGTTAATGAAAGCCAAGCCCTGAGAACCAGGCTGGGAGCTGGCCCTTCCTTCTTTTCTTGTCTAATGCTTTATTTCTAGATTTTATTCACATTTGTTATCCTCAGGGTTAGGATAAAAACCAATCAGAGCAATGTATGGCTGTAACAGCACACTCCCTAACTGGATAGAAATAAGTGTCTGGAGTAGCTTTTCAATTGCAAAGACTGAATGACTTTCACCCTCTTTGAAATCCCACTTGGTTTAGGACCAGAATTTAAAAAGATTTCATATGGGGCCCTCTAGTGAAGGTGGTGGAAGAGAATGGGATTTGGAGATAAAATATGGAGCTGTAACCTTCTGCAGGAACCATTCAGTGAAAGGAATCAGAGCTGGCTAGGGTTCAATTAGCATAAAAATATAAAAGCCTGTGTTTCTGTAAAATAAGTAAGAAAAGAATGAAGCACCTGAATATCCAAAGGGCTTCCAAGCAAAAATGAAGTCCATAAAATAGGTCATAAATTAATCCAGTCTGTTCCAAAAAGTATTTCATGGAGACTGGGCACCCTCAGGCAGTTCCCAGCTCAGGTCCTTTGGAGGAAAATGGAACCTGCTTTGGGATCCATTAATTTTATGGTATCACTCTGTAGTGCCAGAAGCACACAGCCAAGATCACTGACTTTGCTCTTCGAATGTGCTACTGGAGTTTATTCCCCAAATTTGGCCTGATGCCCATCTGCAGTCTGTGCTCACTGAGCTGGCACAGGAGGGGAAGAGGCAGCTGAGATGAGCTGCCAGGTAAAGAAAAGTTCACCTCCAGCTGTGCTGGCCAGCCCTGGCTCAGAATTCAAACTTGCATGGAATAATTTTCCCAAGTACAATTGTCCCTCCTAAACAGTTATATAAATGAGTAATAGTTGAGATACTGCCTATTTATTGTGGAGCAGCATGAACAAAGACATGTTATATTTGGCACTTAGTGCTACTTACTGGTTTGCCATCCAAGCCAAGAGGCCCCTGAAAAAGGAGGGAAAAGAGAGTATTATTTTAAAAAAAGAAAAAAAAAATATTTTTCAAACATAGCATTATCAGGNCAAGAGGCCCCTGAAAAAGGAGGGAAAAAAGAGTATTATTTAAAAAGAAGAAAAAAAATTAATTTTCAAACATAGCATTATCAGGCATGCTCTGAAAGAGACTCCACTTACGTACAGTACAATCTTTGGCTATGATTCTATGATTTACCTAATCCTCCATCCATGCAATCCAGCAGGAAGGTTTCACAGAGGTACAGCAAGAGGCATCACACAATTTGCAGAGTGTGAAGGAGCGTGAAAGGAAGCGACAGAATTAGTGACAGGGATAAGGTGACACTGCTCTGGCACTTCGCCTGGGACTCCCTGAGGTTTTGAAAGTCAAAAACAGCAGCAGTAAAACAGGCCTGATTTGGTTAAACTGGATCAACCTTGGATCTGAATCATTTATTTTTGCTAAAGCACTCAGTTATCCCAGTTCTTCCTCAGGTCTCCTGTTTCTAGGGTTGCTGCATCAAATATGGAAAATGGTGAATTCCCCAGCATTTCTGGGACTTAAGTCCTTACTTAACACCAAACCACTGAATGTGTTGGGCTACAGGAAACATTGCTTTTGATAAGGGATGTGGGGAGGGAGGAAGCAGAGGTGCTCTAAGGCCAAAGCTGCCCCCGTCATCAGCTGGAGCTGGCACTTTTGGGGATAAGGTGACACACACAAGTTACTGTAAATCCACTGCCTGTGGCAAATGCAAGAGTTCCACCTGCAAAGCTGCACCTTGGGATCAGCTCCCGCTCCCTCCTACACCGAAATACACATAAAGCAGTTGTGTCTGTTAATGCAAAGGCTTGCAGGTCACAACCCAACTAACCTGACACCTCCTCTATCCTTTCTCTCACCTCAATTTGTTAGATTCTAAAAGCTGGAAACGGCATCAGGTTCATAGAGCTTCTTTCCCAAAACTATGATTGATTGAGGTGATTCCTCTGAAGGTCCTGATGCAACTCCCTGACTTCCAGAGGATCAGATCTGGATCTGAGCAGAGAACTGGCAGCACATTCAACTTCTCAGAGGAGTAGAAGTCTCAGAATTATTATTTTTTTTAAATATAAAATGCCAGTTCTCCAGCTTTTAGCTATTCTTGTATCAGTCCACAAAGAGACATCCAGAACCAAAAACAATGGCCTATTCAGAAGATGTCTGAGGGAAGCATTTAATGCTTGAGAGAAACAATATCCATCAGAGTTCCAAAGGGGCTCTTGGCCAGCCACAGCACTGAATGGACAAGACTAACACAGACTTTTAAATGTCTTGTTAGTCTGGGATGGAGATTTAATTGACTCTACCTGCCCAGCCAAATGTCTGTGTGAGCAAGGCTGGGTTCCCAAGAGCAGCCAGGAGGTTTCATGGGTAGAGCAGAGAGAACATCTGAAATCTGGCCTGCCTGACTTGACTGCAAATCTCAGCCCATATGTTGAGATTGTTATTGTATTTTATTGGAATTCTCCTCCATGTCATTTTAATTAAAGATGGAGCAATCTCTAATTTATTTGATAAACAATAAATGTGTGGGGAAACAAGTAACACTCTATTTCCCCAATCTCTAAAGAAGTTTAGAAATTCTAAAGAATCTCTAAAGAGCCAATCTCTATAGAAGTTTTCACTTTGAGGGGACAAAAATTACTTCTGCTTAAACAATCAGGAAAAGTGTATGAAAAAGAGGACTCTTCTCCTTGGACATCACATGCAGTAGAAAGCATCTCAGTGGCTTTAGGCTCTGCTTTTTTCCCAGGGAGTAATTTCACTTGTGTCTTCACTCACTCTTGATCACAGTCCTTTGCTCTAAATCACACACACAGTGATCACAATTCAGATAATTCATTATTCACTACACAAAGAGGGGATAAATTTTCTGCCTAGGGCAAACCCAATGCTTTAAAACAAGGTAGAGGGAAAATTCAATCAATTTCCCCCAGAATAGTTCTGACCAAAACCATCTCTGCACTGGCTAAGTGAGACAAAATCTGTCAATCATGGGTGCTTCAAGGAAGATCACACTGTTGGGGTCCCAGATGACCCTAGAGGCCCCTCCCAGTTGGTAACCAACTCACATCTCATTTTCTGACCACACACCAGTGAGGACCAGCTGCATTCAGTGCCTGGCCAAACCAGCCCTGTAGGGCACTCTCCCCATTTGAAAAGAAAAATTGTTGCTGTCAATTTTGCAAAGAAAATACATCTGCAACATCTGTCTGGAGCCCTCAGATTGCTGGAGCAGGAGGAGCTGGTTTAGTGGAGAGAGCTGGTGACAGGGAGCAGAGGTGAGTGATAATTGCAATGACACGCCTTGGTTTCACCCCTCACAAAGAGTAACACAGACACAGGTGTTCCTGTAGGAATAATGATCCATGGAGATCCAATGGTACATCTTACTTTGCCATCACCTGGGTGAGGACATTATTTATAAATGTAATATATTTTATGGTATACATTGATGATCCCTTATTTAATAATATACCATTATACCTTGATGCTGAGAATTCAGACAAGGATCAAGTAAGATGTTGAAGCTTGAGCAGAGTTTGTTACTATATCATGTAGTCTTGATGCATGCCATGGTTTTGCCACACAACATTTTGATTTCAGAGTAAGGGGCCACATTCAGATGCATTTTAAAACAAATTCTGATGTATTTTTTCATTTTGTTTCACAGCAGAAGCTCAGAAGTCTTGAGATATAGCATCAAAATGCCACCTCTGATTGCAAAAGTGAGATTCACCTCATTGCTGAGGTCAGCTGAAGGCTCGAGAACAGTTTTGAGCTCACACGAAAGGGAAGATGTGGAGCTTGCAAGCTCTGATTTACATGCAAAAGCTCTTCCAATAAATAACAAGCATTTCCCACGTCCATCCCTCACCTATGGCTCAGAGCAAGCTGAGGTGCCAGCCTGGCTACCTGACCCTCTGCCATCCCCCTCCAGTGCCCTCAACTACAGTTGGCAGGGATGGATTTGTTCTTAAAGCATTACAGGAATTTTAAGGGGGGAAAATATCAAGTGAAAATGAAGCCAGAGATTGTTAAGAGGACGATCCTTCTGAGTTGGGAAATCTTCTCTCATGGTTATTTTTAATGTTTCCTGCTCTGATAAAAATTAGCGCAGGGGTCGAAAGGAAGCCTGCAGTCAAATTTTGACAAATTCAAAGGGCTGCCTTTCCATCTCCGTCTCTGTGGTTTCAAAAAAGGGTAGAATCTTATATTTCAAGGAATGAACAAAAGAGCATGACAATATTTTAGTGTTGTTGCAAAGGGCCCTGGGTCATCTGCAGCACAGGCAGGGAACAGGGACCATCCCTTCCTATAGGCCACGCTGTAAATCCTCACAGGAGGGACAGTGTCTGCTGGCCATGTGGTTCCTCAGCACATTTTTGTGTGGGAAGAAAGCTCTGGCAAAAGCTGTGGCCAAGTACACCCTGCCAGGCCCATCACAAGGAAAGTGGAGGAAGGCAGCCAGGTTGCTGCGGCTGCTCCCAGCTTCCCAGCTAAAGGGAAAGAGGAGAAAAGAGACTGAGAAACAGAAAATGAACTGTGAATCCTCTAAATAACAGCTGAGAATCACTGGCACTAACTGTGAATAAACTGAGTCCAAGAGACTTGCCCTGGGATGTCACCTCATCTCCAGTTACTGCTACTCCTCCTCCCTCCCTGAAGTCCTCAGTGCAGAAGGATTAGAAACCCTTACAAAATAACAAATTTCTACTCCATACAATATCACCACTGCTGCACTAATTATTTGTCCTTTCAAATGCATTTAAATTATTGCATTTAAACACATGATTTAATTTATTCTATTTTATTGTTTATTTTTTCTCATTATTATTTATAATGCTAAATAAATGTATTACTGCATTTAAGAACTTGTGGAATATGAAATTGGTCATACAAGGAATTACCCCAAGAACACACACTCTCTGCTGTGAGCCAGGAGAAGTCTTGGGCAGGAGGTTCCTCCTTCATTAGCCCTGGCTTCTGGGTCCTTGGTGTGAGACCCCAAAATCCTATCAGTCTGCAGCATGACAAAACATTGGAAACACTCCTACCAGGAGTGTCATGTTTAAGCATTAAGATCATTTATATCACAATAGTTTCATGTTTATATATAGCATGGATACAATGGGATGGGGTTGCTGCACACAGAAACAGTGGTGCACTTAAAAAATATTTTTAAAGCAATGAACATGATTATTGACAAATCTTTGCTAACAATTGTCCTTTACTTTGTTTGAAAAAAGCTATTTCAGTATTGTCCAACACAAATTCCCCTTTGCTCCATGACTACATGCAAACTGGAAACCCACTTTTCCATTACTAGATGATAGTTTTTTGCATCTTAAAACCAAACCCAAAATCAAACAGGTTCTCCAATTTTCTTACAAGCACTAAACAGCAATGTTGATGAGACATGATTATTTTTTAATCCTTACAAGACTAATTGTTTCCATTTGGAAACAATTTACACAAGCAGGCTGCATCCTGCATGGCCTGGGAGCCAGGCTGTCCTTGCTCAGCTAGAAAACCCCATTTCTTTTTATGAGGAAGGGCATTTAGGGGCTCCCCAAAATCTAATCTCCCTGCATGTAACATGCCATCCCAGTCTTGTGGGAGATCCCAAAAGATGGGGCTGCTCTGGGCAGCGGGATGAGCCGAGTTCTCCTCACCCACCGACCCCCAGCTGCAGCAACTCTCACCCTTCTCCCACAGTTCTTTCCAAAAAGACCACCTGAGCACACCCCGGGCATTGCCCACACAATCTGGCAGGGCTCAGCATCACCAAACCCCCAAAGGCTCTGAAATACTTCCTCAGAGGGAGCCGTGTCCCACAGCCCAGGCTGCCAGCAATAAATCCCCCAACAGAGGCGTCAAGTAAACGACACAGAGCAGCCTGATAAGAACCGAGCGCGTGTTAACAAGGCAACAAAAAACCCCCACCAGATCTACGCTCTGTTCCAAAAAATCTGTCCACTGACTGCTGGGAGGCCTCTGCCCATTCTTTGATGGCAATGGAGCAGAAAGGAGCAGAAATTTGCTAAAAACTTCACTCATAACGTAAACCAGATGGCTCTGCAAGGGAGCAGCCACCTCAGAGGCCCGGCTGGGCCCGCTGGGCATCCGGCGGCCGAGCAGGGCCGGCCTCTGCAGGGAGAGCCCACCTCCCTTCCACGGGGCACGAAACGCTCCCAGCACTCCTGACAGCCTTGGGAAAGAAAGAAACAAACTGACAAAACCAGAAAAAACAAACTCGAGCTCTATCCTCAGAAAGCTTTTGGGGCAGCACAGGGCTCTGACACTGTTCAGTCCCTCCTTTGCATTGCTAGCCTGAGCTCACCAGAGCGCTTCAATTCCCAGCTGTCCTCCAGACATGTCAGCCACATTCTGTAGGGTTTCAAATGAGATAAGGGACCTTTTTCCCTGCAGGAGCTGCCTCCTCTTTAACCACAAGATGTGCCTCCTTCTGTCTGTGCACAGAGCTTCGTCTTTGTTTTGGATGTCTTCTCAAAGATGCTCAAGAAAAACGTCTGGACTCAAATCTAACACTAACTGGTCCAAAGGGGTGGAAAACAAAGACGGCTGGAGCTGCACAGGGCACTGCTAGAGTTTTTGAGGAAGGTCACTTGAAGATAGCAAAACAGACCCAGTTTGTTTACTTCTCCCAGCACAGACTGCTGTGGTTCCTGGGCAGACATGCCAGATCACCATTTCAGAGGCAAGAACTCACTCATCTGTGTATCATATTGCACCAGTTTTCTTCCAAAACAGCAAAGTACTCTTATAGAAGAAAGAGTCCCCCAACTTCCCCTAAATTTCTGAGGCTTAAATAAGTTCCATGTGTTCTACACAACTGCTTTCTTCAAGCATTTGATGTCTAGTTGGGCTTTGGATATATTTTTTCAATGTCCACAAATGAGAGAGGTGATGGCCTCGGAGTTTGGAATGCAATTTTTAAGTAGATAAGTAGTTTTGGAAAATGTTGGCGTTACAAGCAAACACTTCAGCAGCTTCCTGCCTTTAAGGTCTTTCCACACCAGCATCATTGACAGCTTCTGTTTGGATTACCTCTCTTTGGTGGTTAATGAGAAAACTTCTTGGTTTTCTCAGTTTTGCTCTGCCTAGACACCAAGCCTCTGTACCACAGAGCTGGACCCAAATGCACTGGAAACAGAGAAGCAGGTCCACCAGCTGCACTCAACACTCAAAGCAGAAAACCAGAGGAAAAGCTGCATGAGAAGCCAGAAACCAAACCTCTGCCCTGCCAGTGCAATTTGGGCTGCACAATTCTCCTTGCCATTGCTGTCAGCACCTTCACCAGGCCCTCTCCTCTCCCTATCCAGAACCACTGGAATCACAGAGGATAAACAAATGCATCTGCAACTCCTCTACTGGGTGGGATATAAGATAACTTTTTATTATCCCTGTGGAAGAATTACCTCTAAATCAAAACGAAAATAAACTCCAGTCAGGAAGAACTGGTCTTCACAAAACCATTGTTGCTTCCACATCAGAGAACCAGCAAATGGATGTAGCAGGAAAACACGCTGGATCTGCTTTCCCTGTTTAAAGAGGGTTTCCCCTCTAGGCAAGTAATTATGTGAATTGGCCACAAAACTGATATTAAAATAAAATGAAAAAGACTGGAACTACAAAGTTTGCCTTGTAAAATGAATGTTTGTTACTTCTGTCTTTTGGGCTCTTACTGGGAGAGGTATGTGTGCAAAAGACTTCACTCACAGGAGATACTCCTTGAAGTCTGAATATTTACGAGTAAAACATGAGAACAAACACAGGACTGAAACCTAAATTACAGTTATGACCTTAATTAGCCGAGCTAAGAGAGCTACATACCTCACCAACAGAAGCATTCACCACACCACACAGTGTTTAAAAGTATCCAAGTTTAGCAATGCACAACCAGCCAAAACTACCATGCAATGTGTTTTGGACACCACAGGCAACTGTGTCCACGAGCACAAGCAACCACCCAAGGTCTGGAAAGCAACTGCTTACTGCAAAAAAACCAGGAAAATTTGGGGTCCACACAGACCATAAGGTTCAGCCACATCACATGGCCTGCCATACCTCACATGGGATCTCTGGCAGCCCTCCTGAAGAGTTAAAATGCTGCCTGCTGCTCTGGTTTGCACACCAGAGATACACAGGGCTCCTCCAGCCACTCTCCCAGGCTGCACCTTGAGCACACCCAAGCAGCACTTTGAGCTAATTGCATAGGTGGAGGCAACTCATCAAGACATCAGGCAATTCAATTTTAAGTTACTCCTCTTGTAAAAACAGTTTGTTATTAATGCCACATGTGGTTTGTTTTCTGGTGTTGCCATTTCCGAAACGCCTGGTTAAGTGCATGCCTTGGAGCTTTCTGGTAAAAGAGGAACCACAATGGCACAGAGGAGCTGCCACCAGAAGAGGCTAAGGCATGTGTTCCTCATTTCCCACACACCATCCTGTCTGCATTCATATTATATTTATGGGTTACACACAAAAAGCTTGCACAGACTTTCCCTAAGTTGACTACTAACTGAAATTCTTAATTGCTGAGGGGAGAAAACTCCAGACTCCACTGTTTATGGTCTAGAGCTGTAACCAAAGTCACTGTTCCAGTGCTTCACTGTGCTGGTTTTTATGTCGGGGAACCATCTTCCCTTCTACATGTGCTTCTTTAACCTCTCTCACAGACATCAGCCTAGAAAAACACATTTGGCTTCACTTTATGTCTTGAAAATTAATCAAAACCAGAGTTTTACCATCCTTACCAGTTGATTTCTGGCTTGTATATTACAGCTGAATTCAGCAGATAGATCTGGATTTACAACAATGCAGCCAAAGGAAGATATTAGCTCACTGTCCAAGGCACCCAAAGCAAAAGTTTCTGAAGATGCTGACCTGCTTAGCTCCAATAGCTCCTTAGTGTGAGTTGGACAAAAAATATATGAGCATCGACTGTACAGGAGTGTTTCAATTCTGACAGAGAAATTATTCCCCAAAATTAAAAGCCAGCACTGAGCAATGTCTGTGTCATGATTATTTTTCACCTTAAGTCCATTAATTGATTATACTGGTGCACTTAGCTGTCATTAGAAAAGGACACTACTAGTCACAGAATCATGGAATGGTTTGGGTGGGAAGGAACCTTAAAGACTGCCTAGGCCCAGCTCCTCTGCCATGGGCCAGGATGCTTTCCACTGTCCCAGGTTGCTCCAAGCTCCATCCAGCCTGCCCTTGAGCAGCTCCAGGGATGGGGCAACCACAGCTTCTCTGGGCAACCTGTGCCGAGGTTTAGTTTTCCTCACAAGAGAGAATTTCTTCTCAATATTCCATCCAACCCCTCCCTCTGTCAGTGTGAAGCCATTCCCCTTGCCCTGTCATTCCAGGCCCCCTCCAGCTCTCTTGTAGCTCCTTCAGGTACTACACGGCTGCAATTAGGATGTCCCAAGGCCTTCTCTTTTCCAGGCTGAAAAATCCCAATTCTCTCAGTCTTTCCTCATACTAGAGGTTCTCCATTCCTCTGTTTATCCTGGTGGACTCCTCTAGATTCCAACAGATCAATATCCTTCCTGTGCTGGGGATCACAGAGCTGGATACTCAATGCTGAAATATTTTCAGTAACAAGCTGCATTACTTCTAAGCAGGCAGAGCGTGATGCCTTTTCTCCCTGCCTTCCCAAAAGGTTCCCACTGCTGCAAGAGATGGGCAGGACGATGCCTGCAGTCTTCCAGGCAATGCACAAGTGATTAACAAAATTCAGAAGGCAAACATTATACACCAGAGGGACAAAACGAGTAACACACTGCTCAACTAAAAATAAATCCTAGTATTCTAAGGGAAATGTATAAAATAGGACACAACCCTGTTTCATATCATACTTTTCTTCTACAAAGCCTCTTCCTTGCTCTGCTTTCTATTAATGAAGACATGCACACGAAGTAATTCCCCTCATTAATCAACTTCATTCTTTTAGTTTCTTCCCACTTGAAGTGACAACTCTGCATTTGGGATGTCACATAGTTGTGTAGCTGAGACTGATTTTAGGGATGAGTAATAGAGACAGATGAAATTCTCAAGAAAGAGAGACTTTGGCTTCAAAAGGCCTCTCCAGTAAATGGAGAAGAGAAGGGAATGGGTCCTGGTGAACCACAAAGGTAGCATCTCACTGGGCAAGAGGAGAAATATCACGTAGGAGAACAACTGAGTAGTTTGAGGCAAGTATAGAACTGTCCCTGCATGAGGCAGAGAAAGAGATGGGGACAAGACTGCTAAGAGCACTGCACAGCCATTGCCGAGAATCACAGAACCATTCCGGTTGGAAATGACCTCTAAGATCATCAAGTCCAATCATTAACCCAGCACTGCCAAGCACCACCACAAAATCAAGAGCCACATCTTTTAAATCCCTCCAGGGACAGTAATTCCACCACTTTCCTGGGCAGTCCAGACCAATGCTTCATAACCCTTTTAGCAAGAAATGTTTCCTAATATCCAACTAAACAGCTGTGCAGAGATCCTCCTGCTCTGAAAGGTCAGCTCACAGCCTACTCACAGTTCAGCTCTCCCATCTGCTCCTCATTTTCTCCTTTTCCTCCTGCCCAGATGCAGCTGCCTACCCTGCTCACAAAAGCAGCCACAGCCTCAGCGCACCAGCCCTTTGCACAGCCAACCCCTCCCTCCCCTCCCAGCTTCACCAGGACAAATGACCCCAACATGCTGACAGCACATCAAGTGGAGGGGAGTCACTCCACAGCATGGATGCTCCCTGCCTCAGGAAGCACAGCCTGGGACACATCCCAGGGGATCCCGGTCCCAGGGCCTGGTCCTGCCCAACAAGAAACACATTTCCATCATTGTGGTGGCTGCACATCTGCTTTTCCTCTGCTGCCCTCATGAAAACCTGAGCTCAAGGCAGCTGTATGGCATCATGGCTCCTGCCTCACCACAGGCATCAGAAAGGCTTTTCCCCTTAACCTGTCCCCAGTATCTAAAGTTAAATATTCTCTACAAAGTCTTTGTCCTTCTGTCAAAGCTGGCTGAAATGGGACAAATTCAAATGTTACTGGGGAAAGAGAAGACAGATCAATATAGCCCTTACTCTAAAATTCAGGCTGAGGTATGTGCTGTGATCCATGATCATGTCAGGGATGTCAAAACCAAATCAAACGAGCAGAAGAGCAACAAATCCCAACATCCTTCATAGCTGTTATGACAACGTTAGTAGGATAGGCTATGGGGTTAAAAATGGAAACTAAATCCTCTATGGGATTTCAAAAATAACAATAAACCTACAGAACTTCATAAAAAACCCTGTTTCTGCTGTAAAGTTTTATTGTAAGACCCAAATGTTTCCTCTTAAGATGTTAAGTATAAAAATATTGCAATCATCTTATAGAAGCTGTTTTCTCTCTCAGCTCCATTTCCAGAGCTCTGGATCACTTCATCCCTTTGAAGCTTCCTTTGCTTGTAGCTCAGTTATAAACTAGCAGCTCAAAGCACTGCTGGCTGAGGGATGCAAGTGTCACCACACACCACTTAATATCCATCTTCTACCTCTGCATTTTCACCACATCCACCCCCTGAAACAGCTCAGAGTTTATTTGATCACCCTAAAGGGAACTAAGTAAGTCAATTCATTTGAATATGCAACTGGATTTAATAAAATCTCTCCATATGCTTCTACTGAATAATACTCCCAAGCCTGCTTTATATTTAGTTTTCTCCTTCTACATCTTGCCTTGGAAATACAACTATCCTCACCTCCTTATTAGATAAAGCTAATTAGTGCAGCCACAGCTATGTGGATGTAGTAATTCAGTGTTTGCTGGTTTCAAAGTCAGGATAAGACCAGCCCCACAGCTCACCTGGCCTGCAGGTCCTGGGGGTAAGAGAGAGGAGGAAAATCATCTTATGGTGATGTTAATGCCATTTTCCCAGTGCAGATGTGGGAGCAGAGTTGAGGTCATTCCCAGTCCCTGACACCATCCAGGAGTGCTGGAGCATCACCAAAATCCCTCTCCAGGAGCTGGGACAGGCAAGGTGCCAGGCTGCCCATGGGGACAGTGGTGATGCTCTCTCCTAGGGAACAGTCCCCGTTTCCTCCCGGAGTTTCTGGTTTTCAGAGCTCTGCAGCTAAACCACATGACTGAGAGAGGAGAAGGGACAAACCTGCCAAGGGCACTGCTAATCCAACACTCTTGTGAGGTGTTTCCCACACCCCACAAGGGCAAAAAGCCACCCTAAAAATGACAATAAACAGCCCATTAGAGTGAAATTTCACATCTTAACTTCTAATAAGTTAAACTCCTAATTTCCAACAGACTCCTGAGACATCTGCACAACCTCCTGGCTCCAGCATCTCTGGCGCTGCTGCGGGCAGGTGCCACCTGAGGGAGACAAACCCCTTCCCTGGACACAGAGCCCGGCTCGCCCACAGCCTCCCCTCACAACAACCTTCATCGATCCTAATCATTTGGTGGAGTCCCAAGTACTTTCATGTCGGGGTTGCAATGGCAACACAAGCTGATTCTGCAAAATTAACCCCATCTCCCACCTCTCCATTTCTGTGGAAACACTGCTGTCCTCCTCAGGGAGGATCACAGGGCTCCAGGGGAAGGGAAAACTGCAAATAACTCTGGAATTCCCTTCCAATCCTCCTCTCTTGAGCTCTCTGACACACATAAAACTCAGTGGCTGTTTCTATGGTTTCTGGGCACTCAAGGGGAACCAGGCCAGGGAACGTGGTGGCAGAGACAAGCAGAGAGTTTTCCTAATACACTCATTCACGGG